>JZLH01S0505106.1:44615-54735 GCA_001188425.1 Eucidaris tribuloides
GAATTAATTCTCTCTTATCCCCCTTTATACCCCTTAATCATTCCCATAATTGCCTTCATTACCCTTAAAAGTATTGACATGATTGGGAACACTGAAAATGCATCAAGAAGCGGCAAATGATTGAAACATACACCAGCCATAACTAGCTGGAAGTGATCTCCTAGCTGGCGGATTTGTCTTAATTTGTGTTACTTAAGGAGAATCAAGGCATGAAAATACCCAGTATTTTATAATTTCTTGATAAAAGATCATAGATAATGCTTGTTTGCTGTGACAGCTACATCCTTTGGCGTGGACGTATTCATTATCATAATATCTACATACTTTATCACATAATGTTTCATTGTATTTTTCTTTGTGCTTCAAGGAAATAATTTTTTATTATATAAATTACTATAGCTGTTGAGACTTTCAGTTGTGGAGTCCGTGTTATGCTGCCCTTTAAAATGTCTGGCCTTTAAATGGCACTAATATTTCAAGGTTGCCTAAAAAGGCGCCAAAGGAGTGATCCTTCAACTCCTATGGAAGTGGAAGTCCATGGGCATAGAGATGGTTCGTCGTGCGAAAAAGCTCAGTCCCCGGATGTTAGATGGTGGAACAACATGTAAAAGACCGAGTTGGAGATCGTAGGTCGTACAGGTTGTCGAGACTGATGCTCCTGAGACAAAATTTTCCACCCACCTACATTTTTTCTAGATGTTCCTTTCAAGCTGGTAAAACTACATCACGACACCACCAATTTGGGGGGGGGGGGCTGGTGTAGAGGAAAGTTACGCATGGTAAGATTGACGATTTCCAATGACAGTATATGCTTATTTGCAGAAATAAATATCACATTCTAACACAAACAGATGAAAGACTTATACACCAAATGCATATTGTTAACTGCTAGGTTCCCATTACGGTGCACCTCACCTGCGCCATCAGACGTCACACCTGTTCGACAGAGTGAAGCTCTCGTGCGGTTTTGAAAAATGCAAATGCGTTTGATTGTGGAAGAAAATGTAGTTTTCGCACACTCCATACATGGACAGTTTTTTGTAATAAATTCACCAATCCTTTCGACTCGCTACTATTTTGCGAAGGAGTTAGTTATAAACTGAGGTTATAGACTGAACCGTCGCCGCTGTTACATCAAAGTCAGATAGTAGTGGATCGGATTTCTTAGAAAGAAGACGGCGTAAAGGCCGTAATTGAACAGCCCGAAATTATAGCAATAAAAATGATCGAAGTCCACTACGAAGGTGGTGACAAAAAAGAAGCGAGACTGGAAAGCGTACGCCCATGAGCAATGTCAATTCGACCCACCGCCCATGTCAGCGTTGTCTAATTTCATACAACTGCTATAATATTGTTCAGTTATACTTGACTCCTGTGGCCCTTTGTCGGGCTGTTAAGTGAACGCAGAACTGCAACCCCAGTCATGATACTGACAGGTTGCACAAACATCAAGGGGGTGGGGGGGGTTGGGGGAGAATCAACTGAAGTTCTGATTCAGTTGGGTTGGGGCCAAACGAGTGTCTCGAGCTTCTGAAGGCTTCCCGGTGTGGGGGAGGTGGGAGGGGGGGAGGGGGGTGGGGGGTGGGGCGCGTATGGGGGGGGGGGGGGTGGGGGGGGTGTTGTATGAGAGTGGGGGTGGAGGGTGGGTGGGGGGAGTGAGGTCGGGGGGGAGGGGGAGAAAGTGGGGGGGTGGGGTGGGGTGGGGGAGTGGGGGGGTGGGGGGGGGGGGGTGATCCCGGGGTGGGTGGGGTGGGCGTGTGGGGTGGGGGGGGGGGGTGGGATGTGGTGGGTGGGAGGTGGGGGTGATGGGGGGTGTGGGGGGGGGGAGGGGAGTGGGGGGCGGGGTTTTGTCAGTAAAATCTAAAAAAATGCAATGTCGTAGGCGAGATTTCTCATCAAAACTCCGAGACGCTTGTGCAACCTCTTGATGTGACGGGTGCATAGCAAGAGCGTCCCAACTTAACAGCCCGAGGAGGGGCTACGGAAGTGAGATAGGTGAAGCGATATTATAGCATGTGATAAAATTCTGGGCAATAACGTGATATGGAAGCAGGTCGATTGACATTGCGGCCATGGGCGTGGCTCGTCACAGTCTCATTTCAAATTTTGGTCACACATTGTTATTAATGGGCTATTACAGGGAATCTCCGGCTTGTTGATCTATTTTTGCGGTTATGTGTTCAGTGGTTCATCGGGGGAGTGGGAGACGGCATGGGCAAAACTACAAAAGAAAAAGAATGAAACTTGAATCTGGTAAAAATGCATGCCAGAAAACGTCATCGGTGTCAGAAGTTGGGAGGTGCCCGATTTTAGTGCTTACCCCGGCGCTCAAGTTGGAAGGGCGCGATCTCAGCGGCTTGCCTCGGATGGGCGCGTTTTTTTCACTAGATACGCCACTGTATTGTGTCGTTTTAATTTGTCAGCTTCCGTGGTTTTGTGGGGGCTGAAAACCCTACATGGAGAGGCAGCCCCATTTTATACACCCGATGACTTTTTATTTTACTATGCTAACCGCGTCGCGTCGGTATTTATCAAAAGCCTTGGCCTGGCCTCCTCCTTTAAGAAAAAGTCATGTTAATAGCCTCCTATCTATATTCATCTTTCTTGAATAGTGATATATGTGTGTGATGCGTCGCAAAGACAGTGTGTAATCAAACAAACAAAATTGCAATTGTTTCCTATTTTTTATGCTTCAGCTACTTCTTCATGCAGATATAGAATATATATAATGTTAATTCTGTAGCATGCTGAATTTTTCTGAGGGGATAGTAATGACATTTGTATTTTTTTTTCAATGATTTTGAAATTTAACTGTTCCGTTATTGTGGTATTGAAAATATTACATTTTCTATACGATTGTTTGCTTAAACGACATATTTTTTGATAGTCTCCTGAAGCAAAGATAAGCAGCAATAATAGTTTATTAGTGTCAATTTTAATTATTCGATTGTGCGTGATGTAACATTAGCGCTCAAAAACGATATGACGTTAATGGACTATTTTTTTTCAAAGTACTCACCGACGATACATCGTATAACATTATATAAATATGGAATATAAATCTATATATATATTATATATATATTCACGGCATTAATTTATTTAACTATGTTGTTCACCGTTGTTATCACGTCGAAGCATTCTTATTTTATTATATAATATATATATATATATATACAGAAGATTGCTCGATGATTTTAATCTCCTTTGTCCTTAACAGGTCTGTCCAAATAATGTAGTTTTAATACGCATTCGATCTAACATTCAGGGAGACTTCAACCGACCCAATTACAAGGGTTACATGGGACTCTCATTCCAACATTAGCGAATTTCGTAGACTCCAGTAAAATAATTATTCAAACATTTAGGATCGATTTCAAGATATTGTGAAGTGTTTTTTATGCAGTAATAAAACCTCTACTTACTACACAACAAGTACATTGAATTTCTGAAGAAATAAAAAAAAGAAACTAAAAAAATTATATCACTGAAGAAACCTGATTGGAAACTAAGCGTAGATAATCGAAATTAAAATTTGTTCGTGGATATTTCGACGGGATTATGTGAGCATAATATATATTGTTATATTAAAAATAGTTTAAATGTAAATGTTTAATTTAATACCTAAATATTGTTGTCTATTGTTTGGCATAAAATTGTACTCGGAAGCACGTGGCGGCGGAAGCGTTTAAGAATATACAATAGACTGGGGGGGGGGAAGCATTGTTTGTGAACAACGGTGTTTCCACGCCGCCCCAATCCATTTCAATACTGTCGCCCTGCTGAACTGAATCGAAAGGGACGAGCGTTACCATTTTCCTAGTACAACATGATGCTCACAGCAAAATAATACTTCATAGATAGAGCAGTATTTTCACGATCGTTCACTTACAACAGTAATGCGCTACTTCAAATTATACACTTCATTGAAAATATTACACAAATATAAGTAATGAAATTCGGAAATTAAAACGTATGTAGTTGAAATCACGCAATTCTTTGGGTCAAGGTGTCTCAGGATTTTGGATTGTTACCCAATGCTTATGACAAAGATATGTACTTTGTATGGTCGATTAACTTCTCATTTGGGCATTTTAGGTGCGCAAGGCCTGAAGAATAGTCCGAGTTTTGAGAAGCATCTCCTTATGTTGTGGTCAATCAAGGCTGCGGGACACCTGGAAGTGTCATTGCTACGATTTGAATATATACATCCAAATTCAAGTACTTACACTCTGAGGAGCAGAGTCTGATTGAGCGTGCGCCTCTCTACGCCACGTTAGCCGAGGTATCGAACGATTTCTGGACACAACGGAATCAAGTGATCAATTATATGGTAACATATTGGTCGTTACAACTTAAAAATAAATGCTTTATTACCCTGGCATACCGTGCAATGTATTTAATTCATGTAAGTCATTGTAATAGTAATCAGGGTTTCGTTTTTATTTTCATTTGATTTCAAACGCTATGTATCTTCTAAAACAGCTCTACGTCAATTTGAATTAGTTTTACTTATTAGAATGGGGCGATTTTTGCATTGTATGTTATAATGGGATATCGGGAAAGATGATATAAAAACAGTTGGTTTACAGTCAAGTGCTAAGTATCACCCGTGATGTCTTCTCCTAGCTCGAAATCTAGCGCCAGGCACTAGGAGACTTGCGCATGAAGGAATGAGCCAGCCACACTGCTATCACTAAAAGATGGATCAATTTAACTCTTTCATTGAATTGACCTCTCATTCCCACGTAAGCGTATCCGTCTGCGTGGAACATTCGAAATAATGACAGCGCATTATTTCAAAGCACGAAGAGATTCGAATCGAAAAATTTCAGCTGGCAGGCGCGCAATTCACAGCCAGTTTGGGTACATTGTTTTGTATTACTCTTCTCTTTGCGACTAAAAATTGACAAACGAAAACAATCTGATCCAGAAATATAATAGAACATATTCGTAAATTCAGTTCATTGCTAATTACTCCCTTAAACCCTGCCTACAAAAGGAACGCATGTTTGTAAATGTCATAACAAGGCTTCTTTGATCCAAAGTATTCATGCCTGTCAGAAAGGCATTTGCATGAAGGCATAATTGATGCTCGCTGCACAGATAGTGATATCAATGACTACGTTAGGCGGCATAATTAGGTAGTCGTTTCGCTTAAATGTATACCGATGATAATGCAGAATGCTCGCAGCAGATATATAAAAAAAAATATGATCTGGAGGAATTTGTAGAGGGGGGCTCTAGGCCCTGGTCACACTACCGTTCGGCGACTACCTGCGATTGAGTTACGACGAGTACTCGAGCAGGTGATCGGCCGTAGTTGGCAGTTAGACGTGCGATTATCGTACGACAACCATGGAAGTCACTGTGTGAGCAGGTTGATGGTACGCGGAAAATAGGTTTCAAACCGTTTAAAACTGGCTACGATCAAATTGCTCGCAAAGAGGTGGCAAGCAATCGCAAAATGATCGTACGTTTGCATCGTACAATCAGCGTCCGATAATCAATGCACTAATGCACTTCCAAGAAGGGAATTTGGCATAGATACGAGAAGTGTAAACTGATCGCGGGTAGACGCACGTCAAATGGTAGGCTCATCGTACGAAAGTATGATCACGCACACTCTCACACACACCTGGAATGTGAATCTTGCATTTTTTCGTGTTGAGATTGTCTGTTGGCTGATTTTAATAAAATGAATGTCATTCTCGGATCAAGTTCCGGAAGAACTCAACATCATCTTGTGCATCTTCGGACGGAGCTTTTTCTATTTCTCTTCGCGCTACAGGCTTTAGTCTCTTTCCTGAGCTTTCTTGCAGCATGTGTGAATTATACTGTACATGTAATGGTCGAGTACATGTGGTCTCTATGAACATTCGTGTGGCATGTCGAAGTCGGAACACTGATCTTATATTATCAACGCGAATAAAAGAACGTAAAATCAATATTTTCCTTTGTTGAGGTTGTTAAAAGCATTCCACTTCACACTTTTTTTCACAACGCATCAATGCCAACCGTAAACACATCGTTTGAAAACGCAGTGAATGCACGACCGTTGTACGATAGCAGAAGTAACCGTTACGATAGCTACCTTCATCGGCAAGTGATCGACGAATACCTCCACTGTACAGTCCACTAGTCGCAGTAATCGCCCGTTTGAGTACCATTAGCCGTAGGTAATCCACATTTGCCGCACACTTTCCGCAGGTGAATCGCACAACTTGGTTTGGCGACTTGTCTTGGTGAACCGTGCACCTAAGTGGTAAGATTAAGTAGTTGTATTCGTGCGATATACCTACGACAAGTGGCAAACAGGCGTACAAGTGTGACCATCAGCCACAAATCGTGCGAGTTACTTGAAAAAAAAAAGTGGTAGGGTTACAGGTCGTGAATCCTGTTGACCAATTGACCAAACATCCACTTCGTCTTAGTTTTTATTGATATTTTACCCTCAATCATCGAAGGAGGGGGTGGGATAAGGCCCCCCTTGATATTCACCTAAGGTGCCAGGGTCAACAATACACAATTTACCTGCAGTCGTGTTAAATGGGCACACTTCGCTGGAGTTAGCCATCATGCCCAATACGCCACGAGGGAAGGAGACATCTCCGAATCTTGATTTGCAAGTTAACTGGTTACAGATTGCTTCCAGGAAAAAAAACAACACTTTAATACGATATGTAAAAAAAATACACATTCACCGCTGCTGATGCCTATTGTTCTATCTATTTATCTATCTATCTATCAATCTATCTATCTATCTATCTAGCTATCTATCTGTCTATCTATCTATCTATATATCTATTTAATATATCTATTCATCTATCTATCTATCTATCTATCTATCTACCTATCTATATATCTATATATCTATTTAATATATCTATTCATCTATCTATCTATCTATCTACCTATCTATATATCTATATATCTATCTATCTAGCCTACTTTGCTCCTCTGCAGAAGGAAGGCCTCCTCATTCATGAATTCTCCATTTCAATTATCCTATGCCTGTTGGTCTGTAAATCACCAAATTACCAAATATTTCATGCAAATATGCATCATATATATATTTTTTTTTCAACAAAAAATCACTCTGTTAAGCCCCACCGCTACAAAATTCCTCCAGATCATATTTTTTTTTTATATTCTGCTTGTGACATTCTGCTTACAACCTTGTAACATTTAAGTTGAACGACAGACCAAATTATGCGCCTAACTATTCAGTGATATCACTACCTGTGCAGCAGCATCATTATGCTTCATGCAAAATGCTTTTTATCTGACAAGTTTCTGACAAGGAATGAATAGTTTGGATCAAAAGCCTGTTATAAGTGGTATCATGTAAAACAAACGACCCTTCTGTAGGCAGGTTTAATAGTAATAGCAATGAATCTGAAGGTAATAAATTGATCCATCTTTTGTGATAGCAGTGTGCTGCGTATTCCTTCATGCAAGTCTTGTGTGGGTCTAATTTCCGAGCAGGAGACATCACGGGGATACATTAGCACTTGACTGTAAGCCAACCTTTTTTATATCTCTTTCTATCCCATTATAACATACAATTGCAAAATCGCCCCATGTCTAATATAATAACTAATTAAAATTGACGTAGGTGTTTTAAGAAGATAACATACGTTTGAAATCAAATGAAAATAAAAACGAACCCTGATACTATTACAAATGTTACATGATTAATACATTGCAGGGTATGCAGGGTAATAAAGCATTTATTTTTAAGGTTGTAACGACCAATAGTTACCATTATTGATCACTTGGATTCCCGTTGTGTCCAGAAATCCGTTCGATCCCTCGGCTAACGTGGAGAGAGCGCAGCTAATCAGACTCTGCTCCTCAGATGGTGAAGTACTTGAATTTTGGATGTATATATTCAAATCGGCAATGACACTTCCAGGCCGCAGCTTATTGACCACAACTAAAGGAAGATTGTTCTCAAAACCAGGACTATTCTTCAGGCCTTGCTCCACCTAAAATGCAAAATGAGAAGTTAATCGAGCCATACAAAGTACAATCTTTGTCATAAGCTTTGTGTAACATCCAAAATCCCTGAGACACCTTGACCCAAAGAATTGGTGATTGCAATCTACATACGTTTTTATTTTGAATTCATTACTTATTTGTGTAATATTTTCAATGAAGTGTATTACTTTGAAGTAGGCATTATGTTGTAATATGAACGATGTGATAAATAGGCCTACTGTCTATCTATGAAGTATATTATTTTGCTGTGAGCATCACGTTGTACTATGAAAAATGGGGTAAACGCTCTCCCCTTTTCGATTCAGTTCCAGCATGCGCGGATCCAGATTGACAATGGACTTGGGGCGGGGGAAACACCGTTGTTCACAAACAATGGTGTCCCCCCCCCCCCAAGTCTATTGTATATTCTAAACGTTCCGCCGCGCATGTGTTCCAGTACATTCAATGCCAAACAACATACAACAATATTAGGTTATTAAATTAACATTTAACATTAAAATTATTTTGTTATATAACAATTAATTATGCTCACATAATTCCCTTCGAAATATCCACGAACAAATTTTATTTTCCGGATTATCTACATCTTAGTTTCCATCAGTTTCTTTTATTGTATAATTTTGTTAGTTTCTTTTTTTTTATTGTCTTCAGAATATCCCAATGTACTGTTTTGTAGTTAGTAGTGGTTTTATTATTGAATTTCACAATATCTTGAATCGATGCTAAATGTTTGATAATTATTTTACTGAGTCTTACGAAATTGCTAATGTTGAATGAGACGTCCATGTAACCCTGTGAATTTGGGTCGTTGAAGTCTTCCCTGAATGGTAGATCGAATGCTGTATTAGAAACTACATTATTTGACAGACCTGTTTAAAGACAAAGGAGATTAAAATCATCGAGCAAGTCTTCTTAAATAAGAATGCTTCGGCGTGATAACAAGTGAACAACATAGTTAGATAAATTACGCCGTGGATATATATATATATATATATATATTTATTTATTATTTATATTCATATTTATATAATTATAACGATGTAATCGTCTTGTGAGTACTTTGAAAAAAAATAGTTCCATTAACGTCATAACGTTTTGAGCGCTAATGTTACATCTACGCACAATCGAATAATTAAAATTGACCAATCGTAATAACTATTATTCTGCTTTACCTTTGTTCAGGAGACATTAAAAAATATGTCGTTTAAGTAACATCTATAGAAAATGTATTATTTTCAATACCGCAGTAAGGAAAGTAAATTTCAAAATATGAAAAAATACAAATGTCATTATTATCCCCTCAGAATAAATTCAGCATGTAAAGATTAACATTTGATATATTCTGATGAAAAGTAGCTGAAGCATAAAAACAGAACTATTGCGATTTTGTTTTGTTTGATTACACATTGTCTTTGCGACGATCACACACATTATCACTGTCAAGAAAGACAATATTGATAGAGGCTGATTTATACATGACTTTTTCTTAAGGGAGAGGCCAGGCCAATGCTTTTGATAAATACCTGACGGACAGCCCCCCTACAAAACCGTAAGTGACAAATTAAATGACACATACAGTGGCGTATCTAGGAAAAACGGCCCATCCCCGAGGCAAGCGCTGAGATCGCGCCCCTTCCAACTTTTGAGGCCGGGGTAAGCGCTAAAATCGGGCCACCTCCAACTTCTGACACCGATGACTTTTTGGCATGCATTTCACCAGATTCAAGTTTTATTCTTTTCTTTGTGTTTTTGCCTATTGCCTCTCCCCCTCCCCCGATACGCCACTGAACACATAACCACAAAATAATCAACAAGGCTGGAGATTCCCTGTAATAGCCCATAATACAAGGTGTGACCAAAATTGAAATGAGACTGTGAGAGCCACGCCCATGGCGCAATGTCAATCGACCTGCTTCCCATATCACTTTATTGCCCAACATTTTATCCACATGCTCTCAAAAAACTCTTGGTAAAATTTTTCCGTGTAATTTTGTTTCCGCGTAAAATTTCGTCAGATTACCAAGAATGTGGTGATCTCGCTTGCGAGACTTGTAAAACCGTTTGTTTTACACACTTCTCTGGTAAACACACGTTGGTGCGGAACGCACTCAGGAAG
>JZLH01S0505128.1:12197-23824 GCA_001188425.1 Eucidaris tribuloides
TTTTTATATACAAAACGCAGCAATACGTGTTAATGTGCATTAGTGTGTTAGTACTTTGTAATTGAGCGTGACAGAGATAAAGAATGAATGTGAATGATAGATGTGTTGCTGCATCCTGGGCATGTAAATAGATAAAAATTTAATGTGTGATGTGTGTGTGTGTGTGTGTGTGTGTGTGTGATGTGGTTGTGTGTGTGTGTTGTGTGCTGTGCGATGTGTGTGTGTGTGGTGTGGTGTGTGTGTGTGTGTGATTGTGATGGTGGTGTGTGTGTGTGTGTGGTGTGTGTTGTGTGTGTGTGCGTTGGTGTGTGTGTGTGTTGTGCGTGTGTGTGATGGTGTAGTGGTGTTGTGTGTGTGTGTGATGTGTCTGTGTGTGTGGTGTAGTAGTGTGCTGTCGTGTGTGTGTGTGATGGTGGTGTGTGTGTGTGTGTGTGTTGGTGGTGTGTTGGGTAGTGTGTTGTATATAAATAGCTATATCATAATAATAGAATTTGCCAGTATTGGCATAGTACAAAATAAAAAAACGTGTAAAATAATACGTAAATTAGACTATAAATAATATATACTTACACTTGGAAAGAGACAACAAACTTACTTTATAAATACATTTTGAAGTACAGATATAGACAACCTTCATAAAAAGTCATGTGACATAACACATCCCTTAGATATCTTAACCCGTCTGCCAAGATAAATTTTCCATTCACACATATGTTGTGCCCTAAGTGTACCATTTCATGAAAGGCAGGGCGTCTGTTTTGCACGATTAAAATTTAAAGGCCAAACGTCTCTTTGCACACCTAAAAATTCACATTGTGTAAATACACTGGTATATAGAACAAAATACCGTTTTAAAACATTTGGCAGCCCGGGAGGTTTATTCAAGTGAAAAGCGCACCAACAACTGACCCCATAGGCTGAAAGGGTTTCACCCCTAGATTACGAAAATGTATTCCTGCCGGGTCACAGCCGTGGCTTTCCCGCCAAAAAGCCGCTAAGTATTGTCAAATTAAGCCAAAATCCCAATTTTCCATGATCTGTAGTATAATTCATGGAAAAGGGGCATGCTTTCAAGACTAAGACCTATGTTTTGTGGTCGTTCATCACCACAATACATTTCTTTCCCCGTAGTACAACTCGAATGAGTCATTTTATTAGAGGAGGTCACAAGATTTACCCCCAAAATCAGCCAAAATACGCCCGCCGATACCTAAAATACACTTTTCCTTCACGTTTTCCATTATAGTAGTGAAAAATTAACAAATCTGAAAAGTCCCAACAATTGGACCCATAGGTTGAATGGGTTTTACCCCAGATTACAAAATGCATTCCTGCCGGGTCGCTACAGTTGCTTTCCCGCCAAAAAGCCGGTAAGTATGCCTTCCGATACTTTCCTCCACATTTTCCACTATAGAAGGTGAAACTTAAACAAGTCTGAAAATTAAGTCCCAACAACTGACCTCATAGATTGAAAGGACTCCACCCCTAGATTACGAAAATACATTCCTGCCTGGTCTTAGCCGTGGTTTTCCCGCCAAAAAGCTGCTAAGTATGCTCGCCGATATACCTAAATTATCCCTTTCTTCCACATTTTCCACTAGAGTTGGTGAAACTTAGATAAGTCTGAAATTAAGTCCCAACAACTAACCTCATAGGTTGAATGTATTTTATCTCCAGATCACGAAAATGCATTCCTGTTGGGTCACAGCCGTGGCTTTCCCGCCAAAAAGTAAGTATGGTCAAACTTAGCCAAAATCCAAATTTTCCATGATTTCTAGTATAATACATGAAAAAAGGGCATGATTTCAAGACCAAGACCTATGTTTTTTGGTCATTCATCACCGCAATACATTTTTTTTCTCTGTCATAAAATTTGAATGAGTTATTTCATTCGAGGAGGTGACCAGATTTCAAAAGCAGCCAAAATGCCAGCCGATACCTGAAATGGCTTTTCCTCCATGTTTTCGTACTATATAGTACTTGAAATATCAACGGGTCTATTAAGTCCCAACAACTGACCCCATAGGCTGAAAGGGTGTTACCCCCCATATCATAAAAATGCATTCCTGTACTGTTTACTGTCCCTTACTTCCTGCCAAAAGCCGCTAAGATTGCTCGCCATTAGCCTAAAAGCCCACTTTTCATGGACCACGGTTTCCAGTATATGGAAAATACGCATACTTTCAAGACCTAGACATGTGTTTTTGCTGTCGTTCATCACCGTAATGCGTTGTATTTCTTCTAATATACTTCAAGGAGTCATTTGATCTGTGGAGGCCGAAAGTTTACCTCCAAAACTGGCCGATACCTAGCATGCACTTTTCATCTACGTATTCTTCTATAGTTGCACAAATGATTAAGTCTAAAAAAGCCCTAATAAATGGAAAGTGCATTTTTGCTACCACACTTATGACTACCACACTTAGCGGCTTTTTGGCGAGAAAGCCACGGCTTTGACCCGACAGGAATGCATTTTTGTGATCTAGGGGTGGAACCCTTTCAGCCTATGAGGTCAGTTGTTGGGACTTAGTTTTCAGACTTGTTTAAGTTACACCTAATACTGGAAAACGTGGAGGAAAAGGGTATTTTAGGTATATCGGCCTGGGATATCGGCGGGAATACTTAGCGGCTTTTTGGCGGGAAAGCCACGGCTGTGACACGGCAGGAATACATTTTTGTGATCTAGGGGTGAAACCCTTACAGCCTATGAGACCAGTTGTTGGGACCTTATTTTCAGACTTGTTTAAGTTTCACCTATTATAGTGGAAAATATGGAGGAAAAGGGTATTTTAGGTATATCGGCGGGCATACTAACGGCTTTTTTTGGCGGGAAAGCCACTGTAGTGACCCAGCAGGAATGCAATTTCGTAATCTGGGGGTAAACGCCATTCAACCTATGGGTCCAATTGTTGGGACTTAGTTTTCAGACTTGTTTAAGTTACACCTAATACTGGAAAACGTGGAGGAAAAGGGTATTTTAGGTATATCGGCCTGGGATATCGGCGGGAATACTTAGCGGCTTTTTGGCGGGAAAGCCACGGCTGTGATACGGCAGGAATACATTTTTGTGATCTAGGGGTGAAACCCTTTCAGCCTATGAGGCCAGTTGTTGGGACCTAATTTTCAGACTTGTTTAAGTTTCACCTATTATAGTGGAAAATATGGAGGAAAAGGGTATTTTAGGTATATCGGCGGGCATACTAACGGCTTTTTTGGCGGGAAAGCCACTGTAGTGACCCAGCAGGAATGCAATTTCGTAATCTGGGGGTAAACGCCATTCAACCTATGGGTCCAATTGTTGGGCTTTTTTTATTTTTTCACGTACCATAATAGAAAACGTCAAGGAAATGAGTATTTTATGTATCGCCGGGCACATTTTGGCTGGTTTTGGAGGTACATCTTGCGACCTCCTCTAATAAAATGACTCATTCAAGTTGTACTACAGGGAAAGAAATGTATTGCGGTGATGAACGACCACAAACATAGGTATTGGTCTTGAAAGCATGCCTTTTTTCCATGTATTATACTAGAAATCATGGAAAATTGGGATTTTGGCTAATTTTGACAATACTTAGCGGCTTTTTGGCGGGAAAGCCACGGCTGTGACCCGGCAGGAATGCATTTTCGTGATCTAGGGTTGGAACCCTTTCAACCTATGGGGTCAGTTGTTGGTGCGCTTTTCACTTGAATAAACCTCCCGGGCTGCCGGTCTTATAGTATCGGAGCTAAACAACAACAACAACAACAACAACAACAACAACAACAACAACAACAACAACAACAACAAGAACAACAACAACTCAGTTTTTGTGGAAATTACAGTGACCGTTAGACTGTGATTTGAATTATTGTCTCATAAAGACAAAAATTCTACTAGTCTACCATTTTTTCTAGACCATTACAGTGCATGTGTGCTCATTATGTGCATAATAATCGAAATTTATTTACAATTCACAAAATTGTGTGTACCAAATGCATTCATAAAAATGACAAATTTTATGCATACGTACGTCTTACGCAGATTATCATTCACACACCAATACATGTTTATTGAAATACTACTACTGTTCAATTAGCTACAGAGGAGTCTAACTGATAGCATGGAGGTAGAAAGAGACATCCATGCTGACAGTTACTTTTAGGTGCATTTGTCAAATTCTAGGTAATTACTGATCTTTAGACTTCACAGACATGTCCTTCATAGCCTAAGGGCATGAGGGCTGTTTTTGAATACTTCTTGATATGTGCAAATGAGATTTCTTGCCTTTAAAATTGTAAAAAAAAAACTGGTGTATTAAAGAAATTACCATTTAAGAACCTTCATCATTAAAAGGAGCTGAAAATTCAGTTTTAGTCTGGAATTATAGTAACCCATTAGACTTTGAATTGAATTATTGTCCCCTAGAGACAAACATTCCTAGTCTATTTTCAGACCCTTACAGTGCATGGGGTGTTAATCAAGTACATATTACAATTGTGTACCATATGCATTCATGGACATGACAAAGTTTATGCATAAGTCTCATGCAGATTAGTATTCATAGGCTAAGAGATAAATGTTGCAATAATGCTATTGATGCTAGAACAAACACTAAACGGCAATTGTTTTTCTGTACATTTTATAAATTTTTAGGTAATTACTGAACTCCAGATTCCACAGGCACGTCCTTCGTAGGAGTGGTGCAAACTAGATTCCCTGCCTTCAACATTAGTTAACAACATACAACATACAGTAATATATTCTGTAGTTTCTTTACAATTCCCCTTTGAGAAAATGAGAATAGGCTCTTAGATCCGTTAAAACTTGCATCATGCTCTTTATCATGTCCCTTAATTAACACATTATGTTTTTAAGTGTCAATGCTGATCGATTTTGACCAATTTGATACGAATAGTGGCACAAACGCAATTTTGAATGACTCCACAAATGTAATCATAACTAATAACTATCGATTGACGAAAGTAAGTTACATGAAATAAATTGTATCATTAAGAATAATTATTCTGCTTTTATATGAAACCAAATATCTATTCGATTTGAAAAAGAAAATTTAATACCTAAAACGGTTGTCTCCCGATTGCACCATATTGTTGATACACTTTGTATATATTGAAAATAACACTGGTGACTGAACACCTCTTTGTCTTACACCATTTTGGACTGAAGATTTCTTAGTTTTATGGTTACCCCACCTGAATTATAATAATTGATTAGTATACATATATAAACGTTCTTATAACTAAAGGTGATGAATTGCTATGAAGTATTTTTTTTTTAAATAATGCATTATGATTTATAAGATCAGAGGCCTGCGTGAAGCATCAGGTAAACCATATTCACATGGTAATCATGATAAGAACTATTTTTTGTTGTCATAATTAACGTACAATGAGTTGTAAAAAAAAGTTGTGTAAAATGAAAGAATATATAAGATAGATATAAACTGGTTACATGGATAAAATGCAGATTTTTGCATTTTTGTTTATTATCTATTAAAAACAAATATACTAGATAAAGACATTTTTTAATCCAAGTAGGTCGTGATCAAAACATGGTTGGTTAGAAATCCTTTGCTATAATACGTTGTATGTTGTATTTATTCTGTTTCTCTGTCAGAATGTGATGTTGGTGAGTATGGATCAGGTTGTACCCAGTCATGTCATTGTGAGTCAGGACAGTGTGATCGATACACAGGAAAGTGTACAGGTGCCTTAACACGTTGCTCACCGGGTTGGACAGGGACCTACTGTCAAAGTAAGTACAAGAAATGCTTCAATCTCAGTACTAACAAGGCAGAATAAGTATTGATAATGGAGTTATACAATTGAAAAGAGTTTTAAATGGTAGCTACACTTAAGCATATAATTCGTGCATTTCCTGCTTTATGTTAAAATAATTGGCAGCATTCAGAATTACAACTTACAAGCCGCCGTATTGCATCTGCATTTGGTTCTATGTGATGACATTTATGTAGTGTTCGGTGTAAGCAAGAGACTGCTCCCATTATCGTTTTTGAATAGTTAGGATATAATTCCCTGTCCATTACTATCACCATACAGTTGGTACCTAACCTTGTTAAAATCACTAAACTAATCAAACAAAACATCCAATTGAGAGGGGAATGATTTTCGGATATTAATCTGCATCTATATCGTTTTAAAAAAAGTTTTCCGATTCAGTGTGTTGCTGTTACAAAATGATAACTCATAGAAAATGCATGCAAATAGATGCTGAAACACAATTGCATCAGATTCAATGGCAAGTGTATTCCGTTACAATTACATGAATAAAAATTGGTTTAAATCAATTCTTATGTATTTGTGTAAACTAAGATTATTTTGCTTGCTAATTTTATTTAGAATGTATACCCGGAAGATATGGAACAGATTGTTCAGGTGAGTTATCCCGCACATATCCAGAGTAAAACAGCAAAATAGACTGAAAATATCTCAAGAAATCATGCAATTATGGACTCATTTGCCACCTCAATTGGTACGTTAATTTACCTCATATATATTGCGTTTTACAATATTTTTGTTCCAGAATGTAGACCCATTTTTACCTTAACCTTGTGTATATCTGCTAGTGAAATTGGGGGAAACATTTTTACGAAATTACAATACAGTTGTATGGTCACGAGACAGGTGGCTCGTAAATCTAACTGATCTTCTAAACAGCGAACGTGTATTTTTGTTGCATTTCATTACAGAAACTTGACTGTGAAATACTCAACCACATGTTCTGCTGGTCTGCTAATAGTTTACTTTATTTCATCTTGTTCTCTGAATAGGAACTGTTACTGTCAGCTATATAAAAGTCAACAGAGGCCAAGAAACCAATTTTACTTGTCGGATCAGTGGTACTCAACTTTTATCATCTGCACCTCATGCCTTCGAGCTTTATAGACGGCATGACAATGGCCGTTTTTACCAAAATGGAATAACCAGAACTAATGCACAGGACAAGACAGCAACATTTCAAGTGGAGGATGTTCAGTATGGAGAAGCCTTTCGTTGTTGTTTAATCAACGTAAACGCCTTTTGCAGTGAACTAATTGTGCTAGATTTGTTTGGTAAGTATTCAAGCTGATAGTGGTCATGTCACAAATCCACAGTTGACAGACGTCTCCAGTATATCCAAAAAATAAAATGGAAAATACATTAAACTAAAGGAAAATACAGTGACCTAAAGACATTTTATCGATTTTTTTTTCTCTGGCGCAACTGTTGAAAGTAGTGTTTGAAATACATTGGTAGTTTTGCCATAAACCTAAATATTTTATTATGTTCAATGTGTAGAAACTTAATTATCCTTCTTGATCTATTCTCATTATTGACAAACAGAAGTAATATGTATATATATATACATACATACATACATACATACATACATATATTATACAAATAATGCCTGTGTAATTTGATGCAACGACCGATCATCACAGTCATTATTTGTTTTATTCAACGTCACGAAACTTAATGACATTTTAAAGATGAAAAATTTGTTTTCGTTGACTGATTATTGCTCATTTCGCCGTTGGCATGCGTCTGCTAGTTATTGGCATGCGCGCCATCGATGCGACGCGACGCGGAGCGTAGAAAATGTCAATAACCTTAGAGTGCTCGCGAGCAAATGAAATTTCGGCGCGCGGGGCGCACGGCAATGCATCAAAGTTTAGTACCGCAGTTTCGGTAGAAAGTAAAACCCTGCGAAAAGCGTATACGTTGCGATTCCGCACGTAAAGCTCATTTTTTTCGTGTGAATTCGGTACTTTAAGAGATTACGCACGCTCTGTGTAACGACCGGTCGTTGCACTCTTGCGCGGGCGTGGCTGCAAGAACAAGAAAAGTCAGTGACAGGCATTGAACCAATCAGGAATACAAACAAACTTAACCAGTTGAATGAATGTATATATATTATATATATTATAATATATATATATATATATATATATATTTCTTGCTGTGCCAAATGACAAACTTCAACCAAAGTGTACCTTTTGAAAGCTTTACAGAGAAATAACAAGATTGGAAGTAGTCCCCAATTTATGACAGAATGTTCCCATGGGTAAAGTTTCTGCTGTGAAAATTTCGTAGTCATACATTTACT
The DNA here is from genome assembly GCA_001188425.1 of Eucidaris tribuloides. Taxonomy (NCBI): domain Eukaryota; kingdom Metazoa; phylum Echinodermata; class Echinoidea; order Cidaroida; family Cidaridae; genus Eucidaris; species Eucidaris tribuloides. The sequence goes on from JZLH01S0505128.1 coordinate 20,308, forward strand.
CGTCGTTGTGCCATTATTATCAGAAACAACTGTAACGGTGGAATTTGTAGTTTAATACCCGTTTCTCCTCAAGTAAACAAATTCAACACAAATCCTTCCAGCCTGAGTATACGCTCTAGCCGGTGTATAAATTGATATATGTTTCAACTCACTTGGTTCTTGAGGCATTTTTGACTCCTCTCAATCATGCCACTTCCCTATAGGGTGTCATGCAACAACTCGTAACAACGTCAATGGGCGCAACACCGACGACCACCCGGTGGTGTTATATTGCAACACCTATACATTTCACTGGCGCCGTTTATTGCGCAGTTGGGGGTACTGTTAAAAGTGAAAAGTTTTGATGGCATCGTTAGTGCAGCTATTTCAGGTAGTAATAGTCTCACAATGTCTGTGGGTTCCAATCACTCTGAAACAGATTTTTATCATGACTGGCCTACTTTTTGGACACGGTGATTCTGTTTTTACTTATAACTATACACGATAAATCTAAATGCCTACTTCTGGCTCGAACGCCATTTTTCTTTTACTTGTTCTTGAAATCATTTTGCACCATAACATGGTCTGGTATAAGCAGATTCAACTCAGTATCATGTACGAGGGTCTCCATTCATTGGAACAGGATTATACGAGTTATTTTTTTTCCACCAGCTTATGTACTCTTGTTTTTTGTGGTTTTAGTGTCACCAAAGTTATCAAACCCTCCCCGTGTTACTGCAATGACCAATGACTCGGTAATCCTGAAGTGGAATGCATGGCAGGAAGGCACAGATGTTGGTGATGGACCTTTAGTGAAATACAACGTTTACTTTCGAGACCCAGCCATCATGCAAGACTTGACTTTGGTCAGTAGGTCTAATGGTCTGGCACCATCAGAAAACATTAGAAATCTAGTTCCAGACACAGACTACATGTTTGCTGTATCGGCTGTCAGGGAAGGAATGGGAGGAGAAGGAAATAGAAGAGAAGTTGCTGGAAGTACACGTTGCTCACGTAAGACTGAATGGAAATATATTGTGGTCATTAATAAATTGTTTTTAAAGTTTCTTTATTATGCTTCTTTGAATGAACAACAAATTCAATGCACATGCTGTATATATTACAACATTTCAGCTAATGTCTGAAACTATGCATGCAGACCGTTCTTGATAGATTGGAAACATAACAAATAAACTTCGATATAAGCAGTACCTGAAAGTTTAGTAGCACATAGAAAGAATAAGACAGTGGTTGTTTGGTTGGGAGGGCCTTAACGGTATTGCCTGTAACTTTAAAATCATCGGCTTATTTCACATGAAATCAAACTATCGTGATATTTTTTTTAGATCCTTCTGTCAGTCTGTTAATATCAAATAAGGCAACAGTTTCATATAAGAGACAATTTACTGTTGGTGTCCTTCTGCTTAAGCACGTCATGCTAACGACATTGTGCCAACCACACGAAAGAGTTCTTACAAATTGAGTCTGAACAAGCCAACGAAATATTTATTATACATGAAAATAAATATCCTATTTCAAAGAGTGTCGTTCAGTTCAAATTTCATTTGATCGTTGTATTCTCCTTTCTGTTTTGTTTTCATTTTCGTGACTTTTGCGGAGTTTTTCAGCTTGTCACAATAAGAACATGTGTGATCAAGGAATAATTAAGCTGTTTAATCTATTTGTCTATCTTTTTGTCCTTTTAAGTGCAGAAATAATTCCCTGAAGTCTGAATTTTGAGTTTGCTGCATTGATATTCTGGAACAATTACAGATTTTCTGAAATGTACAAAAATAATTTGCAGATAAGTTCATGTCATACATAGGTACTCCAATAAACAAAGATGTCCAAAAATTATAAATATAAATTGTGTTTAGTGACTGCTGTAAATATCCTACTTTTTTTTCTTCTCCAATTCCCGAGTTGGAAACATTTGTATGAGAAAGACTGCGTTTATCTGAATTCAATGTCGGTATGAAGCATTATCTCAGATTACTTGTTGAGTCATATCTCTTAAAAATCTTTTTTTTTTAAATTTGCATTTTTATCAGCTCCCTCTCAGAGTCCGACGTTGGTACAGGCTCACAACACAACTACACCAAGACTGATAAGAGTGACATGGGAGGTAATTTATCATCAATATCTCAATCATTGTTGATATAATGAGTGGGGATCAACACTTGCCATCTCACCTCCAAATATTATACAGTGTATTCATATATATGTGTGTTTGTTTGTGTTTGTGTGTGTGTTTGTTTGTGTGTGTGTTTTCCTGTTCATCAACTATTTATTTATTTATTTATTTATTTATTCGATCTAACGGACCCTCAGCCTATCGGTCCCTCGGTCTATCGGACTCTTGGTCTATGGTCCCTCGAAGCCCACCCAAAGGATCCTCAGGTCTAACGAACCCTTCTCAATTATAATCGGTCCATTGTTCTCTTGTTAATAATTGGTCTATCGGACCCTTGGTCTAATGGACCCATGGTCTAACGGACTGTGGACCCTCGGTCTATCGGACTCTTGGCCTAACATACATACCTATGGTCTAACGGACCATTGATCTGACGGACCCTCGGTCTATCGGACCCTTGATCTAACGGACCTTCGGTCGATTGGACCCTCGGTCGATCGGGCCGCAGCCATCACCCATGTCAAATGACATTCATTTACCATTATAATCATGAAAACTTATTTTATTTTGTTGTGAAATAGGGCCTGTTACGATAAGAATGCATGGAATTTTACATTGGTAATCCAGACATTACACGAGCTGACAGATGGACATTACACGTATACACTGTATATAATTCAGTTCAGGTCAATGTCGAATTTCCAGTAAAAGCAAGACCATCAGAGGAAAACTAATCCAGAGGAATTATATTGCGTCACAGAACTCATTGCAGGTGGTCCTTATATCAAATTTATGCTGATCGAAACTACGTTTGACTTTAACGCTCTGTAATCAAGTCAAACGTGTTTCGTACGATATGCACAATTAATGCTGATAATTTACTGACACAAAATAATGTGCTGGGTCCGTTACTATGTGACGTGTTGCAAAGTCAGAAGTCCACAACTTTCAAAACGATGTACGAATGCATTCGGCGTAAATAAGGTTAACTTAGTTAGCTCAATAAAATCACTTTTCACGTGATGAAATACAACTCAAATAAAACAATCTAGGGGAATTTGCAAACTTCCAGTGCTCCAGTTTATGTTTAATTATTACGGTCAGATAAAGCTTTAGAAATACAATGAAGGTGATGTTACACAAAGAAAGGATCATTAATACACTGTGAATTGAAGAGGGGATGTTTGGATTTTTAGTTACTGCTACTAGACACGCGTATATTGCACGTCCTTGAAATCAGAAATTGCGTGCAAACCTTATGCAGCACTCCTCGCGTCGCTGAATTAAAATCTGGTCGACGCACTTGAATGATGTACATAGAGATGTTCATGAATATTAATAAGGTCTCGTAGTATGATCATTTGCGCATGCGTCCTGCGAGAAAATTCGTGGGGAAAAAAATCG
>JZLH01S0505128.1:31717-44785 GCA_001188425.1 Eucidaris tribuloides
AAGATACCTCTTCGCATATTCTGCCATTCTATAAAAATCCTTCCTCTCTTTCTCCCTCTTTTTCCGCTTCTTACACATGATATACAACTCTTCTCACAATCCGAATACCCTCATTCTTCAATCCCATACAGGCCCTTCAGGCTAGCTCTCTTGTCTTCGCTTACCTGCAGCTTGCTCGACCTGCCGACGTCAAGCTCTTTCTGCTGCCCTCAGGTTGAGCCAGATACGCCGCCCCCCCCCTGTGACTTTCGGTTTCCATCAGAGCCCCTTCCCCGCTCTTCCAACCCCTTCTGCCACACATGGTCTAGTCCAAATCCTCGGCACACAACATCATAACACACCCCTCAATATTCACATCCTTCTCTCTACCTCCCAGTGCATCCACTCCAAACTTTTGCAGCTTGCTGTCCAGCAGCTTCCACTTCTCACTGCTTCTGTTGGTGGCACGCAATTGCGCCTCCTTACGCTCCACCTCAGCACGTTAGAGCACGCTGGGGTTCCACGCGCAACTGTGGTCTGAAACCTGACCGGACTCTGCCACTGTTCACCCAGCTCGACGCCGGGCAGTCGTGCCCTACTGCCACTTCTCCACACCTCGTCCGTTGCCCTGTGCATATCAATTCCTAAGCGATCTTTTACTTTCTCAGATGTCTAAATTCTTGCAAACAATGGTAACTGGAACTAAAACCGTCGTTGTTTTGTACATTTTTTGCCATTGTAAAAAAAAATCACAAGCTTACTATTGAAACGATTTATGATAATGCAAACGTGTTTCTCTTTAATGGTTAGATCAAAAGTCGTGACCAAAGCATGTTAATACGCCGGAAGTGATTCTTAAACGACTCCTTTTTGTAACAAAAAAAATCTCGTGGAGATCCCTTTTCCAATTGTCTGACTATGCGCTTCATAAAATTGTAAGTGCTGCTACTTATATTGAACATCATGTATTTCTGCGGAAGTCTGAGCATTCTACAAATGCTAAAAATTAATTTTATCTGCTGCTATAGGAAAGCCGTGAATTGCAAAAAAAACATCACAGCACCATTTTCTCTCAGTATTCCGCCTGCCGCAGTCTTTTATTTATGGCGTCGAGTCTAATGTAACAAATGAATTGCGCCACTTCATGACATGTACTAATGAACACCCCTTTCATTTAGTAGCAGTCGCGTCCTTTTCTCCTACCAATGGACGTTAGTGCATAAATGCGTAAACCTCGCAGGAAAAGAGTTTTTGTTCTAAAAACAAATTGATATGAACCGCCACACCTCTCCTTCCCTTGAAGCTCCTCCCACATCGTCCTCACACACACCCTCTCGTTTTGGTTTCGTTCGTGAGTCCTCTTCGCCCCCTTTCCGAAACCAAGCCGATCCTTTTGAGCGGCGAACCCAAATCGAAAACGACGCGGTGCTGTGAAGAGCCTTTCGATCAAGTGCACACATCACCACCCCTCCCACCGTCACCCTCAGCCCTGGCGCACGACGCCTACACCGCAAATGGCCACACTAACTCGGTACTTCCGAGGGCGCTCATTATTTGCTTGGCGTAGCCATCAAAGACAGTTCCTGATAGCTCCGCTGTCCGGGGTGTTACCAGTCTATTCCTGGTTGCCACTGCTCTGTTGCCAGTCGTCAGCTGCCTCCCAAGCATCTCAATACAGTAAAATACGGAAAATCTATATAAACACCACGTGATAAGTTTGCAACACGCTTATGATTTCTTAAACATAAAAAGTATACGTACTACAGACAGATTGACCAATTGAAAACAGACAAAAACCGTACGAGTTTTGTACTCAATCCTCTGTAGTAAAATGGCCGTGTGTGAGATGTTAATTGAAAATAAAGAAATGAGATTGTACACAAAAGACCAAACTTTTCATACAATTAGCGTTATGTATATTGTGGCTAACCTTCATTTAAATTCAGATGAAGGATGCTAATTTTTGGAACGGCGTATATCCAGTGTGAAATCTACCACACTCTTTAAATATGAGGTCACAATGATTCACTAGAACATGCTAATAAGTTGTATTATTATTTTTTGGGGGAGCAGTATACGTCATAGTATCATTACAATGAAGATTCCTCTATTTGTACAACAGTGAGTTTTGGACTGTTTTTTTTTTCAAAGAAAGAATATTAGTCAGATAATTAGTACTTTTGAATATTCTATTTAAGAAATCGCGCATTAGATGTTGCTAGTCAAAATGATCTCGCTTCCAGTGAAAGTCTACCACACTATTTACCAGCAGTTTTGTTAAAAGGTGTAAATTAAGCTAACACTGAAAAATCCTCGCGGTAATCTGGTCCAAAATTTCTCATCATGTTACAGAACATAATCAAGTTTTCGACTCAGTGGAGAGGTACTCACCGTATTGACATATAGACAATGAGGATGATAATCACACAACATCAGTAACGCTCCAGCTGAAACCCGCCTGAATTGGCAATAATGTTTGCTGGCTTACTGAGTCTGACAAGGATAAATTATCAGAGGAAAACTCACAACATCAAACATATCCTAGACAAAATATGGAAAAGTGCTCAATAATTTACTTTTTTTCCCCGCACTTCCCCCATTATTATGACTTTAATCAGTGTACCCTTATTACTTCCAGCATGTCCAGTAACGACGCGTGTATAACACGAATTATGGGAATTTGTCTGTAGAATTGTTAACTCAAACATTATTACGTGTTGTCTGATTAATAGGTCAGGATTGTTAATGGTGCAGGGATTGGTGAATGGTCTGATGTCAAACGAGAACGAGTAGTTGGTAAGATTTGTTTGTTTGTTTCAGAGAGTATTAAAGCAGTGAAGTTCATTAAAGAGAGAGAGAACATCATTGCTACAAGCAAACAGTTCCAGTGGAACTATCCTAAACCATTATTTGGTAGTTATATGTAATTAGTTTAATCGCAACAAAGGAAGTGTACATTGAAATTCACTTGTGTTTAGATTTATATTAATGCTCCGACAAAGAATTTTTATCTAGTAGACTAAGATGCTGACCTTATTGTATGTCTCTTTATTGTGTTGTCTATGTTTGTCACTGTTGGTAAATTGTATTTTATTTCATAGTTCATGTTCATCGAAAGTTTATTCAAAAACTAAACTATCTGTTCAGTATCCACACGACGTTGAAGATGTCTCTTAATCCTTAATTCTAGGATATTAATTCTGCCTTTCCTCTGATTGAACCATATTATTGATTTATTAGTAAAATGATTCTTGACGATTTAGAACAGCCGAAGTGTAACAACTGCTGTAATTCTCGAAAATCAAATTAAAAAATCGTAACATAAAAGCAAAATCAAAAGAAACGAATCAGCCTTCATCGACAAGCCTGGTTTACTAACAGATTCAATACAATACACGTACCTAAAAACGTGAAAACGGCTTCGAGGCTTGTCTAGAGAAGCAATAAATAAAACATGCAAGATGGAATCCAAGTATTGAAGTGAACTGGTTGAAACATGGTAATAAACATTTCCTTTCTAGGTCTCTCTAAATACAATTCATAAATTTTAATTCAATTTGTAGTTAACTGGTTTATGTTTATTTAGTATGAGGAGAACACTGAATCAAGTCATTAATAACTGGGAGAAGGGAGTAAATTTATGAACTTTGTCCATATTTTTGCTCTAGGATATCGTTGATGTTGGTTTTCTCTGATATTTATCCCTTTCAGACTCAGTAACCGCAGCAAACATTATTGCCCCAATTTCAGGGGGTTTCGCTGGAGGTATGATGTTTGTTGTGATTATCATCCTCATTGTCTATATCGTAATACGGTGAGTACCTCCTCCACTGAGTCGAACATTGATTTGTTCTTAACATGATGAGAAATTTTGGACCGATTCACGCGAGGGAATTTTTTAGTGTTGCTTAATTTACACCTTTTACACAAAACTGTGGTAAATAGTGTGGTAGACTTTCACTCTAGCGAGATCATTTCGACTAGCAACATCTAATGTCGGATTCTTAAATAGAATATTCAAAGTACCTAATTATGTGACTTATTACTTTCTTTGAAAAAAAAAACAGTCAAAACCTCACTGTTTGTACTAGAGGAATCTTAATTTAATAACGTCATGAGTATACTTCTGCCCCCCCCAAAAAAATATATAAAAACTATTACATGTTCTAGGTGAATCATTAGTGACCTCATATTTAAAGAAGTGTGGTAGATTTTCACACTGGCATATAGCCGCTTCAAAAATTAGCATCCGTTATCTGAATTTAAAATGAATGTTGCACAATATAGATAACTGCTAATTGTATGAAAAGTTTGGTCTTTTTTGTGTCACAATCTCATTTCTTTTATTTTTCAATTAACATCTCCACACGGCATTTTATACAGAGGATTGATACAAACTCGTACGGTTTGTTCTGTTTTCATTGTTCAACTGTTGTAGTCACTATACTTTTATGTTAAAAATCATAAGCGTGTTGCAAACTTTCGACGTGGTGTTTTATAATATTTTTCCGTTATTTGTACTGTATTTGAGACGCTTGGGAGAGTCCAGGTGACGACTGGGAACAGAGCAGTGGCAACCAGGATAGACTGGTAACACCCCGGAGAGGCGGGGTATCAGGAAGGTGTTCTTGATGGCTACGGCAAGCAAATAACCGGCCCCTCGAAGTTACCGAGGTTAAGTGTGGCCCATTTGCGGTGTAGGGCTGTGCGCCAGGGCTGAGGGGTGAGAGTGGGAGGGGTGGTGAATGTGTGTCCACTTGATCGAAAGGCTACTCACCCACCGCGTCCGCCTTTTCGATTTGGGTCGCCCTCAAAAGGATCCGGCTTGGGTTTCGAAAGGGCGGGCGAAGAGACTCACGAACAGAAACCAAAACCAAGAGGGTGTGTGTGAGGGATGTGGGAGGGAGTTCAAGGGAAGGAGAGGTGTGGCGGTTCATATCAATTTGTTTAGAACAAAAACTCCTCTTTCCTGCGAGGTTTCACGCATTACTGCACTCACACCGGTCCATGGTAGGAGAAAAGGACGGACTGCTACATTAAATGACAGGGGTGTTCATTATACATGTCATGAACGTGCGCGGCAATTCTGTTGTTACATTCACACTCGAACGCATAATAATAAAGACTGCGGCCAGCGGAATACTGAGAGAAAATGGGTCTGTGATTGTTTTTTGCCAATTCCACTGGCCTTCTCCTATAGCCAATAAAATTAGATTTTTACATTTGTAGAATCCTCAGACTTCCCGCTACAAATACTGATCTTCAATATAGATAGCGCACTTACATTTTATGAAGCGGCATAGTCAGACAAATTTGGAAAAACGGGGATCTCCTACGAGATTTTTTTTGTACCAAAAAGGAAGTCTTTAGAATCACTTCCGCGGGTCATAACATTGACTTTGGTCACGTACTTTGATCTAACCTTAAAGAGAAACAGTTGATTATCATAAATCTCGTTTCAATAGTAAGCTTGTAGATTTGTTACAATGGCAAAAAATGTACAAAACAACGACGGTTTTAGTTCCAGTTTACCATTGTGTTGCCAAACTCTAGACCATGAAGAAAGTAAAAGATCGCTTAGAAATTGATATGCACAGGGCAAGGACGAGGTGTGGAGAAGTGGCAGTAGGGCACGACTGCACCGGCGTCGAGCTGGGTGAGACAGTGGGAGGTCCCGGTCAGGTTTCAGACCACAGTGCCGGTGACCCCCAGCGTGCTCTAAGTGCTGAGGTGGAGCGGAAGGAGCCAATTGCGTGGCCACCAACAAGCAGTGACAAGTGGAAGCTGCTGGACAGCAAGCTTGGAAAAGTTCTGGAGGTGGAGTTGACTGGGAGTGTAGAGAGGAAGATTTGAATATTTGAGGGGTTGTGTTATGATTTGTGTGCCGAGGAGTTTGGGACTAGACCTGTGGGAGAAGGGGTTGGGAAGCGGGAAGGGGCTCTGATAGGAAACCGAAGTCAAGGGGGGGGGGGAGCGGTTCATGGCTCAACTGAGGGCAGAGAAGAAGAGCTTGCGTCGGAGGTGGAGGCAAGCTGATAAGGAATTAGAAAGAGAGCTAGCCTGAAGGGCCTGTATGAGGAATTGAAGAAGAGGTATTCGGATGTGAGAAGAGTTGTATATCAGTGTAAGAAGCGGAAAAAGAGGGAGAAAGAGAGGAAGGAGTTTTATAGAAATCCGCAGAAGTATGCGAAGAGGTTATTTGGAGAAGGGGTATCAGGGAGTTTGGAGGTGTCCAAGGAAGAGTTAGAGGAGCATTTGAAAGCAACATATTGCAATAAGAGGAGAGGGGAGCCATTTGGTGGGCTGCCAGGGCTGGTGAGGATGTGGACGAAGCAGTAGCAATGGCCAAGTGGAAGGAGATGCGTGGTACTGTTCAGGTGGGCAGGAGCGGGGTATATCAATTTCAGCGATCTTTTACTTTCTTCATGGTCTAGAGTTTGGCAACACAATGTAAAACCTGGAACTAAACGCTCGTTGTTTTGTAGCATTTTTAACAAATCTACAAGCTTTATATACTACTGAAACGAGGTTTATGATAATCAAAAGTTTCTCTTTAAGGTGAGATCAAATATGTGACCGAAGTCAAAGTTATGACCCGCGGAATTAATTCTAAAGACTTCCTTTTTGGTAAAAAAAAATCTCGTGGAAGATCCCCGTTTTTCCAAATTTGTCTGACTTTGCCGCTTCATAAAATGAAAGTGCGCTATCTATAAATATACTGAAGATGGGCATTGTAGCGGGAAGTCTGAGGATTATAAAAATCAAATTATATTGGCTAGGAGAAGGCCCGCCGAATTGGCAAAAACCAATCACAGACCCCATTTTCTCTACTATTCCGCTGGCTAGAAATCTTTATTATTATGCGTCCGAGTGTGATGGTAACAATAGAATTGCCGCGCACGTTCATGACATGTATTATGAACACTCCTATCATTTAATGTAGCAGTCCGTCCTTTCCTCCTACAATGGACCGGTGTGAGTGCAGTAATGTGTGAAACCTCGGAGGAAAGAGTAGGAACGTTTTTTGTGCTAAACAAATTTATATGTTGGGTTTCGTCCGGGCATGAGATGATATAGCAAGCAAGGCAGAAAGGGCAGGAGGGATTTTAAGGAGAATGAGGAGAAATGCCGGTTGGCAAAGGCTGTGCAGCAAGGGGTACGGGGGCGTCGACTCGCTGGGAGTGGGTGGAGCAGATAAAGGTTTCATGGAACGACCTCAGAACAATATCCTCCGGAGCCGTGCGCTTCATGATCAGCTCCACCTTTGATGTCTTGCTATCACCGGACAATTTGAAGAGATGGGGGAGTGTGGAAGACAATAGCTGCAGGGTTTGCAAGAAAGCGGGGGGTCGCTGGAGCATGTCCTGTCAGCGTGTGGTGGGTTATTTCAGGCCTACACATGGAGGCATAACCAGGTGTTGAAGGAGATAGGGGATTGGCAAGGGCAGCGGTGGAGATGAGGAAGAAGCATGGGGCCGCGAAGGTGAGGGGTATCCAATTTGTGAAGGAGGGAGCGAAATGTAGTAACGAGGATACAAGGGCAAGGGTGGTGTTAGAGGAATGTTAGCTGTTGCGGATGACTGGGAGGTTCGGATGGATGAAGGGAATCGTACGATGCCGGAGGAGGTGGTGGTGACGGCCCTGCGGCCAGACATGGTGTTGGTGGATAAGTCGGTGCGCAAGGTTGTGATCGTGGAATTGACCGTTCCATGGGAGACGGGAATGGATGAGGCAAGGGAAAGGAAGTCCGATAGGTATGCTGGGCTAAAGGTGGAGTGTAAGCAAAATGGGTGGACAGCGGAGGTGTGCACTGTCAAGGTTGGGTGTAGGGGGTTTGCTGGATATTCGGTGAGAAGGTGGAGTTGAACTTTGGGGTTTGGTGGGAGGGAGGGGGAGAGGTGTGTGAAGAGGCTCTGTGGAGCAGTTGAGACGGGATCTGCATGCATTGTTCGGAAAGCTTGTAGAGATGTCAGTGGCGGTGCTGTATTGGGAACCCCAGCGCAGCACCGGCCAGCCAGGGGGAGGTGTCCAATACTTAAATGGCCGAAACACTGGTGATCCCCGGTGTGCTACTGACGACCCATTGGCATTTGCGGGATAACATCTTTTCCGTTATTTGTACTATTATTTCACAGCTTCAAAATACGTGCTTGTCCCACTCAACAACCCTCACGGATAGAAGTGGACAAGTCATCAATCAACATGGACAAGTTGCCAACAATTGAAGACAAGTCGCTGAGAACAGGGGACAAGTCATCAACCAACATGGACAAGTTGCCAACAACTGAAGACAAGTCGCTGAAAACGGGGGGCAAGTCATCAACCAACATGGACACCTCACAGACATTCGCGAATGAACCATTGACCGATGCTGGCAAAGATAATTGTCGAGGGGTGCACCTGAATGCCGAGCTGGGAACCATTGTTTATGAGTGTCTTATTGATACTGAAAGTTTGGACTATCAAAATCAAACGTCTCCCCTTCAAGAGAGTACCTACCAAACTCAAACAGACAAATCTGACCCGCTGGATGATGAATGTTATCTTGATCCAATACTGTCCAGTCAAAATAGTGCTTGACCTATACTACTAATTGCAACAGCACGGATTCTAATGCAATGTGTTTCAGTATGGTCCCCGATATACATACTAAATATCTACAAAAATTCTAGCTTGGGAAAGTTCTCCTATTTGCATAATAAACAAATGAACCTCTACCATAACACGAAATTTACATTTTCTGCATAAATTTCATCAATCTATTGACTGAAACAAAGTATAAACGCACATTATTTCTGAAGTCAGATAACACAATGGACACATTTGCAAAGGAATATTGGGGAAGTAATCTACATTTTATGCAAATAAGATCGTGCCATTAAAGAAAATCTAGATCTCTGCTTAAAGTTTCCATCTATATCCTGATGAACATAAAAGAAGAGTTCAAAGTCATGGTTTTCAAACCAATGAAAATCAGGATTTTAGTCTTTGGAAAATATTGCCCCCTAAGATTGCTTTTCATAGACATACGGAGTTACCATCGCTTTGATTTGTTGTTGGCCGTGGAACATGTTTCCAGCGGACCTCGTATAGTTTGCCCGTGGGACAGGTTTCTCTCGCCCCTAAGATTCCACCATGGCTTCGCCCCTGGGTCTGAAAACATATTGGACATTTTGCCCAGACTAGTAACATTAGTATTATTGGCATAAATAAATGTAAAAATTAGCATAACACCCAAGTAAGTTACTCGTGGAATAACTCCAATTTCCACGACATTGTTTTTATATAAAGGAGCACATTGAGTATCCCAACGTGTGTTTTTATGATCATATATTACTATTATTACATTAGATTCTTCAAAACCGGCGTGATGGTCTAGTGGTTAGAGCGTCCGCCTCACGTCCGGAAGGTCGCGGGTTCGAGCACTGGCCGGGTCATACCAAAGACTTTTTAAAAATGGTACCTTCTGCTTTCTAGCCAGGCGCTCGGCATTCTAGTACAGAGAAGGGTAATAATAACATTTATGTTATGTAGGGCCCGCTGGTAGAGCAGTCTTTGTGACTGAAGTGGCTACCCTTGGTAAATAAGACGTTATTATTATTATTGTTATTATTATTATTATTATTATTATTATTATTATTATTATTATAATTATTATTATTATTATTATTTTTTAATATTATTATTATTATTATCATCACAGAAATCATGATTGTGTTAAAATTTTGCATATTGTTACCCCACTTTCACTACCAAAAGTAAAGGAAAAAAAAATGACAATCATTTAAAGTTTCACAAAAGAAAAGAGTAATTTATTTCCTTATTCAAATAATAAACAGACACGTTTATTTTCACATACAATTACTAGATATTAAAATGACAATAAAATGCAGAGGGTTTGGACTTACAAGGACACGCATTATACTGTTAAAGTAGAATGAAACCCAAACATCTAGCTGCACTTTTTGAGATTTTTTACGAAATATCTTATTGCCTCTTGCTTGTTGTATAAGTATGTCCCAGCAAAAATAATTCTACACGTTTTTCTGAAAGATTTGATTTCCTTCTCAACTGACATTTCAGAAAAACGTAAAATTAGTGAAAATTTGTGTGCATGTTTTTCTGAAAAAAAAATGATTACATTCTCAACTGACGTTTCAAACCCCCCCCCGTTAATTTGTGAAAATTTGTGTGTAGGTGCATTTTTTTTTGATAAAAAACACCGTCACACACACAGGTACGCACATTCATAGATACACATATTGACACATATTCACTAAAAGAGAAAACATAATTCATATTATATTCATTAATGAACATTTATGTCGTTGGTTTTTAGCTATATTACAGCTAGTGGGTCCTTTTGCAAGCCTAAAACTTAGCATTTGGTAAATACACTGGTATACACAAAAATACAATTTGTTGGAATTATACTGACTTAGATTTTGAATTGAATTATTGTATATTCTGCACAAATAATATTATTCTACCTTCAGACTCTTCCCCTGCATGGGTGTTCATCGTGTAAAACAATGAAAGATTTCTCTACAAATTACAAACGTGTACCATAATGCATTCTTGCTACAGGAAACATTTTAATATTTACCAAATCATGTATTCGTAGACAAGACATGAATACTGAAATAATACTGCTGAACTGCATGAGCTTGACACACACTAAACACAGGAGGCTAACATTGTGAACTATTCGAATTTTAGATATAAATTATTCCCCTGATTTCACCGACGTGGTCGTGACACGTAACGATGGGCTAAGGTGATGTGTTCTTGTGTTTTGTGGGATCTGCAGAAGGGATACCCTAAATGACACTTCAAAGACAGGTCATCTGAATTTGATTGGAATACAATAAAAGCAAATATTACGATCTCATTTACTGTTTTGTACTTTTATTAAATACTAATAGTTACACTCTACTCACTGGATAAAGGCTCTACTGTGCATCGTGGTTAATTTACGCTAAAGAGCATGAAAAGTGGTATTTGTCCTATCACCTTGCCCAATGCGGTATAATAATGTAAATACGAAGATTTCCCAGCTGAAGAATTTCATTCAAGTATCAAACCGTTGATCTTTTGCCAGACAAATACGACAGCATTACTACTCTTTAGTTTTAAAATCTGGACTTAAAGCCATTGGCTAACATTTACCGCAGTTAAAAAAATGTGAGCTACATAATCCTCCACGTTCCCAGTGTGTATGATAAGGTCTAAAAATGAAGCCCTGAAAAAAAAATTGTATTTCAAAATGATGATTTAGTGCTTTAAAAGAGTGAAAATGTACAAGCATTCAAATTGACCGGATTCACTTGCCCATTTTCTCCCATAGACTTACTGTGTGCAGATTTAGGATATACTCCGGGAGTAGAAATTGTTTATTCATGCATACCTTGCCATTGGCAGCACACCTTTCCAAACTTTTGTATTCTAGGGTGGTAATTTGTCCATTTGAACTCTACTATGTAGCTCAGATATCAAAGTTTGACATTTTTTTTAAATTAAAGCTCCACAATGTTAGCCTATTACTTTAAAATATGATGTCATCTGTCTTGTGATAGGAGCGTCGTGGAGGTTGATTTAAAGGCAAGGCGTCTCTTTTGCAAGCCTGAAAATTAACATTGTGTAAATATACAGGTATGTTGCAGGAAATACAATCTACAAACCTTCAGCAAAGTATACGAGTTAGAAACTCAGTTTTAATGGAATTATACAGTGTGTCTCAAAAATAATTGTTCAAGTCAAAAGCGCCCTCTTTGCTTATTAGAAAATATTTTTGGTGACGTGATGCTTTCATCACCATCAAGGGCAGGGCCTTAACTGTCATCATCATCATCATCATCATCATCATCATCATCATTCATCATCGGGTACATGAAGAAGGCGCTGGCCTCTAATTCCCGGTCAGTGCTTCTGGGTTGGTCTATACTTTACTGAGCAGGGCATGCACAAGAGTGGAGTCATGGGAGGTCAAAGTGGTCCCACCAATACCTGTCGATGCATCGTTTGAATTTGTCTTTTGTTGTTAAGACCACTATACTTTTCGGCAAGCTGTTCCAATCTTGTATTACTCGTCTACTAAAAGATTTACTTCTGACGTCTAGCCTGCAATAGTTCTCTCTGAATCTTGAAACAGTGCCCTCTCGTAGTTCTACTTGCAGGATGGGAGAAGAAGTGATCTTGTGGAATGTCAACAAGTCCATGCATGATTTGGTGAACTATAACGTGTGGCCTCATGTATGTGTTGATGAAAAAACTGATTCCTGAACAGCAGTGAGAAACATGTGTGACGGATTGTTGAAAGGTTAGTTCACATATGCTCTCTTCCAATTTATGTCAGGATAGTTAAAGTCACCCATGATAAGTATGTACTTCACTCTACTTTCACTAGCTGACTCCATAAGTTCACATAGTAGTTTATTGTTTTCTATCGTACTAAATGGGCTCCTGTAGAGGCATCCCACCAGCAGCTTGTCTCTCCCAGTAAGTTGGATAGTACACCAAGTGCCTTCTAGAAAGTCTGAGTCAAATGAGACTTCATGGGCCTTGAGTTTGGTGCTGATAAAAATTATTTTCTTTGTCTATATTTTGTAAACACATCATATCCTTCGACTCTGATTAGTTCACGCGTTACTTTAAGGGTGCCTGATTTTGGAACAACTTCACGTATCATAATCACTTCTGGGTTGTATTCACCAACAGCTACTTGTAATTCCTCCATTTTGTTGATTAAGGAGTCAGCATTTATATACAGTACCTTAAATATATTCTGATGATTGTGCTCAACGTTTCTAGTCTCATGTCCTTCCGTGGGTCCTCCATTGCTGTTGCCAAGTCATTGGCTCTTGGGAGATTCACCTACTGCTCCAAATACTCCATCCACTTGAATTTCATTGTCGACTATGTAGCAATGCTTGTGAAGATCTTGAATGTTCTGCCGTTGATTTGTAGCAAAATTCACTTCCCTTGTCCTTCCTTTATCTCTGTTGCCTTTTGCGTTTGTGGGCATATTCTTCCTCTATCTTGTCACAATCTTACCCTGACGTATCATCAGATCCTGTTCCCCGTTTTTCC
>JZLH01S0505150.1:8839-18907 GCA_001188425.1 Eucidaris tribuloides
TATGATTCATACCTTCGTGGACATACTAATCCCGTATCAGTTCAATGACTCTTATGAAAATTCTTCCAACTAGACCTCCTCACATGTTTTCTTCTGACGCTTTGCAATATCATTAAAATTGTGTTTTAAATTGCAATGCAGACGGTGTATACATGTATTCATTTGACACCATCAATCCCTCACCATCACAGTTTGACCAGCACAAATTCTTACACGCAACCACGAATAAATCAATTCACGGAAGAGGCTATAAATAATTAATTTCCAAACGCAAGGACATGACATTTCTTTGTCCAAATGAAATACTTGCAAGTTTGCTTTTCTTTTTCTTTATTTTTACTTACTTAACACCATATCAGTTGATTCTAAAGGTGGGGCAAGATAAAATACAGATGAACGCACTTACAACATCATCATCACCTACATCGTCATCATCATCACCTTCATCATACATCATTCATCATCATCACATCATTCATCATCAATCATCATCACCTTCATCATCATCATCATCCTTCTCCCTGCTTCTCTCTTCACCTTCTTCCTAATTCCTTCTTTTCTGCCTTCTCCTTCTTTTCTTCCTTCTCTCCTCCTTCTTCTTCTCCTTCTCTTCTCCTTCTTCTTCTCCTCCATTTCTGCCATTCCCTCCTCACTCCTCCTCCTTCTTCTATCTTCTTCTTTCTTCTTCTTCTCTTCTTCTTCTTCTTCTTCTTCTTCTTCTTCTTCTTCTCTCTTCTTCTTCATTCTTCTTTCTTCTTCTTCACTCTTCTCTTCTCCTTTCTTTCTTCTCTTCTCCTCTCCTTCGTCTTTCTCGATTCTTCTCCTCCTCCTGCCTCCTCCTTCTTCTTACTTCTACTGGCTACAAACTGGCCACTACTACTGCTGTGCTAATGACGTACTGGTACTACTACACTACTACTGAAACTTACTACTACTACTTACTACTACTACTACTACTACTACTACTACCGACTCAACTACTTCTAGCTACCACCACCACCTCCACTAACACTACTACTACTACTACTTACTACTTACTACTAACTACTACTACTACTACTACTACTGACTACTACTTACTACACTACTACTATACTGACTACTTTTAATGCTACTACTACTTTTACTTCTGGCTACTACTACAACAACGTAACAACCAACAACTACTACTAACTACTACTAACTACTACTACACTACTCTACTACTACTACTACTACACTATAGACACTACTACTACTACTACTGCCGCTACTACACTACTACTGACAATTACTATTACTATTTATTATTACTACTGACTACTACTACTACTACTACATACTAACTACTACTACTACTACTACTACTACTACTAATTACTACTACTACTACATACTACTACTACTACTACTACTACTACTATCCTACTACTAGCTATATCCTTCTAATACAACTACTATTACAATACAATTACTATTGACTACTACTGACAACTATCAACTACAGCTACTACAGCTGCTGCTACTACTACTACTACTATCTACTACTACTACAATACTAACTACTACTACTACATGTTAATATTTTTACTGCTACTTGAATTACTACTACTACTGGCTGCTGCTACTACTGCTATATCTATTACAACAGCTACACTAAACTATAACACTACTAATACTACACTACAATGCTGCTGTTACTGTGCTAACTTTATACTGGCTACTACTCACCTCATAGGCATTACTTTGTTTATTCAGTGTCTTTATAATGTGGAATAAAAGAATTGGCCAATTATCTCCCTGATGTTTCAGGCAATTGTGGAGATCTATTGAGAAAGGATATGGAGAAAATGTAAGCAACATAAAATTCCATCATCGCATGTCTTTACAATACAGTGAGAAAAAATCGGTAGAATGACCAATGCGAAAAATGCACAATGCACATTTAACCTGTTTATTGCGATCTTCTTTTAAACTCTGGTTGCGAACTTTTTCCTCACCCTTAGAATACTACCAAGTTAATTGCCAGCAAATGCATTCGGTCTCGATAACATGGCGAACTAAAGAATCGAAGTTTGGCATTTTGCAAACGTAAAATATTCAAATTAGCATACACAATAATTGAGCCATACGTTGTTTGAATATCACTTAATGAATCTCATTTTTTTTTCTTAAATAAAGTACGTGAGGAAATTCTGTGGTACGGTGTTACATGAATAATATATCATCACCTGTATATGTTTACAGTTATAGTTATTCTATTTCAGCATCACGGTTCAATAAATTTTAACATGAATACAAATCGTAGTACAAGAGATATTTCAATATTTCTGGAACAGCTTACAGGTTGAACTGGGATGTTTGGTAATTCACCCTCAATGCACCAGAACGCAATTACCGTTGTAATTACATATACAGTAATTTGGCTGCGTCCAAATATATAGCATGCTTCCACAATGCGAAATCCTTTTGTTGAGAAGCAGAACTTATTTAATGAACCTGGAGGCAGGGACAGTTCTGGTTCCTGCAACAAAACAGAACACTGACAACGCACACACACAGTACACACACACACACCACACACACAGCACACACACACACACACACACACACACACAGAACATCACACACACACCAGAAGCACACACACACACACACACACACACACACACACACACACACACAGTACGATCACACACACAGCACAAATACACCCATACAACACACTCTCGATAAGACGGGGAGATAAGGGAATATCAGAAGGAGAAAATGAGGGCGGGAGTGAGGAAAGACAAGAAGGAGAGGAGGAGTACAGGTACAGAGGGAGAGAGGGTGAAGTAGGAAACAGGGAATTATAAAGAGACATGCAATGAAAGATGAGAGAAAAAAGATAAGAGAACGATAGATGGATGTGGGAAGTAGATTAAGAGCGAAGAGAAAGTTCGGACTGTCGAGGTGATAACGAAAGAGAGTTGCAAGGAATATTAATGAAGGGGGAGTAAGAGATGAAGATAGACGGTGTTACCAAAGGAGGAGAGAAGGAGGAGGAGTATTTGAATCCCAATTAAGAACTAGTGGGAAAACTCCTACGGTAAGATGTCGAGAATAATTGGGTATTGCAGTATACATGTGGCCATCAAAATATTTGAGAACGGGGATTCTAACGTTAATATAGGATCGTAATCAAGGATGGAAGGAAGTAAGGTTGATATAAAACTTAAGAATCATGGATGTGAATCTTTGACGATAAGCGAAGGAGCGAAATGGGAAGGGAAGGCAAGACCGGCAGGGCGTAGATGAACATAGTGATGTAGCACGAGAGGGAAGGCGAGATAGAACCACCCACCCCCCCCCCACACACACACAACACACACACACACAACACACACACACACCATCACACATACCACCCACCACCACACACACACACACACACACACACACACAACATCATCACACACACACACACACACATAGCGCACACACACACAACACACACACACACACACCAACACACAACACACACACACACCATTACACGTGCACGCGTTCAAACCGATGACATCCATTTTCCATATGAATTTTACACGACAAGCGATGACACACACATATGGATGCGCGTCACTGAACGCGATGACAGTCTGGAATTTACTGTAGAACCGATGACATGACAGAGACCTGTGAACTGATGACACTACCCCTATAATGCAAAACATGTAATTTGGGACTACTGCCAAAGTCTGGGAACCGATGACGTCATCGGTTGGGTGTGTGTTCATCGGTTGTACAGTAACATTCATTCGTATGTCATCGGTTGAATGCGTGCACAAGTACACACACACACACAGACACAGACACACACACACACACACACACACACACACACACACCCAACGACACACACACACACACCACACACACACACACACACACACACACACACACACACACACACACACACACACACACAACACACACACACACACACACACCCACACACACACACACACACACAACACACACACACACAACACCACACACACACACACACACACAACACACACACACACACACACACAACACACACACACACACACCATCACACACACACACACACACACACAAACACACACACACACACACACACACATTAAACACACAGAACGGTCACTAGACACACACTTTGCTTTGCATTTACACCACAAGTCGAGAGTCATGATATTAATCGAAAGTTAAACATTATTTCAAGTGAGTCAAGTAAATCATAAAATTCAGGGAAAACAAAGCCGGAAATGTGACATCACACTATTGTTTTCCTTCCCTTTTCATCGACATCCTGTTTTCAAACACTTGTTTAGTTTCCCTTTCGGAGTGAACATGAGTGACAGGAAATGATAGTATATATCATTTCCTGAAAATATTGTCATCCAAAAACGATGCAGATTGTGAATAGATTACACAGTGTTTTAAACGATTTCCAATACACAGACGGATTTTTAATCGAGTATATATAGGCAAAGAGTCCAAACGAAGCATTCATTACATTTTGCAGCAGGTTACCGTAGCAAAATACAAAACAGAATAAAATGAAACCATAGTTTAACATGATTAATAAGAAACGAAATACAGGTTACAAAACAGAGCAATATACTAAAACATTTAGTATTACAACATGCAAGACCAGTTATGTTGTAAAAAGTTGCCAATTAATATTTCCAATTGAGCAATGATTTTTTTAAAAAATAAAACAACCAAGCCTAATGAATCTGACTTTTATAGAACAAAGCACCGACGCGCCGGTTGTCTGGCAGAAGGGCCCTAGCATATGTTCCCGGCAAAAGGGCCTTAATAGTAAATTTTCTCTAATTGGAGAAATATTGCCTTATTTGATATTTGCACTTAACACATGGACAGAAGGATCTAAAAATATCACGCTACTTTGATTTCATGTGAAAATGGCCAAAGGTTTTAAAGTTAGAGCCAATTTAGTATTTAGGCCCTTCTGCCGGGAACATATGCTAGGGCCCTTCTGCCGGACAACCTACAGGTTAACGTGGAGAAGAAACATAGGAACAGGTAGACAGTGTGATTTACTTGTATATTGTTTGGCAAAGTTTATAATTTCTGACACCGTAGAACTTAAAAATGGTTGCAACATAATGATAATGATAATGAGAATAATAATAATAATAATAATAATAATAGTAATAATAACAATAGTAATAATAATAATAATAATAATAATAATAATAATAATAATAATAATAATAATAATAATAATACAACAAAAGAAATTTGGCGCAAAATACGGGCGTTTCACTGTCTTCTGTCCATGATTTGATTGTTAAGTGCCATCGAGTCGTTCTCGACTCCTGGTGACCCCATGGACAAACTTTCTCCATGCTGTTCTATCCTGTGGAAGCAGGCTCAGTTCCCTCAAGGATTTCCCAGTTTCTTTAGTAATTCATTCTAACCATCTATTCCTCTGTCTTCCTGCTCTCCTTCTGTCTTGTACTATGATTTGATACCAGGAATTAAAGTTAAATGCAAATACAAAAATATGAGAAACGTTACTGAAAGATCGTTAGAATTAACAGATGACGTTTGATATTATATTCTGAAGGTTGCTCGTATACAGAGAGTACAACAATTTATGCAAATGCCATATACATTATCTCTACAAACTTGTCAGTATAAAAGAAAATGGCAGTTCGACTGAATGCAGTCGATGGGTATACCTCTAGGCATGAAACGCACCGTGAAACGCACATACTATTTTATAATGACACATGAAAGTTTAAAACATGAACAAGATAGTTTCCCTTTTACATAGCTTGATGATTATACTCTAATAGAAAAAAGGTGAGTGTCAATTATGGCAGTGTAATTCTCTGAAAACATTTGAGAAGATTCTTCACATCGTCTTTTATTTCCATTTCCGCGTAGGCCTATTTGTTTCGTTATAACAAATTTGTCTAACGATTAAGTGCATAAGCTCCTCAATTGTTTTTCTTGACATCCGTGGTCATTTCATAGTAGTAGTTCATATCGTCATGCTTAAAAAAATGAAATCGCTCAAAAATGAAGTCGAGTATATACGCATATGTGGCATTAATTTTCTAGCTGTATATGTAAACCTTATTCTACCTCATCCAGCAGTCAAGTGCAGTGAAACTATACCATATGTTATAATTCACCTTATACGTGTACATCAATAAGATATAACCTTTACGTTTTAGTTCATTCTTGTAATTCGATTCTACAATTATATTTTTAAATTCTAGTATTTGATTGCATTGAAAATGATGGCTTTTTTTTGCAGCCTAGCAGCCAAGGTTCGAGAAATTTGTGAAAGGATTTCACACTCAGAAACATATTTGATAACGAATTTTAAGTATGATTTTGATTGTTTGAATTAGCTTTAAAGACACTATGTAACATTGTGGAAGCCTCATTCAAAAAATTGTCAGACTTTGCTATCTGACTTATCTGGCAGTGTTTGAATGGACAAAGTAACACCCTAGAACACAAAACTTTAGACAGTTATGCTGCAGTCTGTGGGGAAAAAACTAACATAATCGATCAAGAATTTTCACCTTTTAAAAGCACATAATGATCGTTCTGAACTGCAATTTTTTTCAGGGCTTCATTTTTAAACCTAATCAGAGACACTGGTAGCATGGGGAATCATGTAGCTCAGATTTTTGTTTAAAATTGAAAGCATTGTTATACGATGCCTTTAAATGACCAATGAAAGGTTGTTTTTTTTTCTTTTTGAAACATCAGCAGTTGAGATACATAATCTAATCAAATTCCTTATCTCCTTCTCAGATTATTTATACCAGTTTACCTATCACAGCTATTTGAAGGGCAGTGACATGATTGGGTGAAGTCAAAATGCCTCAAGAATCAAATGAGTTGAAACATATACCAATATATAAACGGGCTAGGGTGCATCTTCAGGCTGAAAGTATTTGTTTTTAATTTGTTTACTTGAGGAGAAATAAGCTTAATTTACCAGCATTCAATCAATCTCCAGCCCTATTCGAAATTAATCCCATGGAAAGCTACACAACAAATTTTACAATCACAGCATTTTCTGATAATTATTTTACACGAAGAGGAAACGTATAACTATGGATTTTGACAACAGCATTATTAAACATTAGTGTTTAGAAAGTGATAGACTAATATGTGTTTAGAAAATATGTTTAGATCATTGACATTTAGTGTTTACAGTGTCGATGTTTAGTGATTTGACACACTGCGTTTAGCCTCTGAACATGTTTATGAAGTGAAAAAATGGTGTTTAGTAAAGCGTTTACTCACTAAACACAGTGTTTACAGTGTATACACCAGCTGGCGTTAATCCTGGGGTGATTTTTTCATCGCCACCCCAATGAAAAAATTAGGGGGGGGGGCAAACATATCGATTTGCCCCCTTATAATTTTGACAACTTGAAAAAATTCATAATATGCAATGCAAGGATATGTTTAAAAAGAATTAAAAGCACTATAAACCCATGAAACTTTGCATAAAAATACAATTAAATATAAAAATTTGTCAATTTTTCGGCGCGTTTTGCGCGCAGATTTCCGTATCCGTATAGAAATTTGGCGCGAGGAGCGCGAGGAACATTTTTGATTTTTTTCTCCTTTGTCCCCACCCCTATCCGAAACATGGATCGACGTCCCTGGTGTACACTTGAAGTTGGCAGCATTGTTTCCTAAATTGAGGACTACTTCCAATATTGTAATTTTCCTGGAGTTACGGGATTCATGGAATCTATTTCGTGGGTTCGACATGCTTTTTCATTGTATCGATCAATCGTTGAAAGGAATCGTTGTCATAATCGGTCTCCGACGCCCTCTTTGTGAAATCGATGTACAGCTTGCCGGTCAAATTCAAGGCCATTGGTCCTTCAGGGGGCCACGGTTTTTCGAAGAGAAGTGGTATGATGACCTTTTTCGTGTCTTCTGCTAAACTTACTTCTTTTTGGCAGTACCCGGAACGCGCATACGCAGGCGTGACGCATGACAGGACAATCTGTATTAAACGAACAAAACCAACCAAAACATACAAAAGGGGAATGAAACGCAGACATCGATATGCATTTCGAGAATACGGAAGAATAACAGAAATAATACAGTGTTTGAGCAAAATTTGGCTAAACCGTTCAAGAGTTATGAATGTTCAAAGTTCATTTAATCCTTGTTATGGAGGATTCTTAAATTAGCAACTCTACCCTTTTTGTGTTGAGATAGTGGAGAACTCGCCATTGAATTTGTTCTACAATCTTTCACTAACTTTTTATTTAAATAAAAAAAAATCTAATTTTCTCTTACTCGTTGTTTAAGTATGCAACAGCAAAAATAGTTCTGCGTGTTGTTTTTTTCTGAAAGAATTGGGTCATCTGTTAAACTGACAACTCTGAAAAATGGGAAAAATTGTGAAAACTTATGCATTTCTTGTTGTTGTTGTTGTTGTTGTGTTTTTTTTTGGAGATAATGAGCGAATGTAATCCGGTTTTTATGCAGGTATCATCATGCATGTGTATGTCGTTAGTCTCAATTAACACGTATGAAATATCGATTATTTCTTAATGTGCCGAGGTTGCTGAGCTGCATCAAATAGGCCTAATACACTTAAAGTCCATAGAGGTTTAAATCCTCTGGCATGTTAAGAGTTAAGCGAGGAATCCCCAACCCTAAATACGCGTTCGCTGCTTTCCCCTTTCTCTCTTTTTGTCTTAAATTCATATTTGAACGCTTCTCCTAGCGTTTTCAGCCAAGTACGATAGTTTGCTACATGAAGCTAATTTGTCAGTTCTTATTGCCATCCTTTGCAATCATGAAACAAAGTGCACCTTTTTTCTGATCTATTCAGTTTGGGGGATTCTTCAAACATGTGAAATATGCAAGAGACCATTTCATAACACATTCAAATTCATGCATACCTTTCAAACAAAGGTTGTTCTCGACAACCTAAAAGTTTGTCCGAGGCTTCTCCGGCATAGCAGCAAGTAGCAAATGCAAACTAGATTCCCACAATTGAAGTTCACTTAACGGAACAAATTTATGGAATAGCAGCTCGTCTCTATATTTTCGGGAAAAAAAATCCATAATTTTTTATTTCGAAAATGGTCTATTGCTGATTAACTTACCTTTGCATTTCTGATCCCTGTTACAATCTCGGCATTCAGCGAGTCGCCACCTGCGAGTCCGACTTTGTCGATCCAACATTTAAATCCATCTTTCTCCAGTCGATCAAACAACGCATAGACTGCTGGTTTGATACCGTGGTTGTAGGAGATAAACACATCCTACAATAGTTAAGAAGAATGGATATAGAAAATCAACACTCAACAATCAACAATCCCGGTCAGAATGACTCGAAAAGCGGAATCCGGTGGGTCATACTCGAAAAAGGGTCAGATTTAACCACATTTCGGGTCAAGTTTGACCAAAAATTCAAGTCGGGTTGACTCAGATTTTGGTAAAACTTGATCCGGAATTTGGTTGAAACTGACTTTTTTCGAGTGTGACCCCAACGGATTCCGTTTTCGAGTCATTCTGACACACACACACACACACACACACACACACACACACACACACACACACACACACACCAGTATTATAGATTTTATAGACTTTAGACAATATACGTACTCTTCAAACATTACAAATCGTCGCATATTTTTCGAATGTGAGCCTATACAAGTGGAGGGAAATTAGGGCTAGGTGTAGTTTTACCGATAAACAGGGATATTTGCTATTTGGTTTGAGTGTATTTGGGGCATATATTTCAGTGTAAGGGAAAGTATCCTGTTGGGTTTGTAACTTACCTTTTTACCCACGTTGTCTACGGTCGTGGAATTCTGTAGAAAAGGAGCATTGAACATCTATGTTAATGTACTTATACTATGATGGTGCGCATCTACAGGAAATCTTACAGTTATGTCCCACTATCCACCATTTTCCCCTCGGCTCCCTTCCTCCCTCCCTTTCTCCGTACTTTGTGCCTTTCTATTTCATATGGAATCAATAACTGCAGGGGGTTCATCGAGAATAAACTAACGAGAAAGG
>JZLH01S0505239.1:14593-25213 GCA_001188425.1 Eucidaris tribuloides
AGAGAATTAAGCATGAACATTACAGATATTAAAATCTCATAAAAGCTACAGCAACAGATTTTGCCTGTACAAGGGATATTGACTGATCATTCTTTAGAATGAAGTCAAACATTTGGACCACAAGGATTTTCAGCAGCAGAATCTTGCATAGTTTTGCTTGATCCTAGAATGTTCAGCCCAAGTTGAGGACCACCCACCAATCATGCTTATTAAAGTGATATTCATAGGAAATTAAATTCAAACAAGATTAGTTTATTTTATAATTAAGAGTTATCTAAACATGTATGCTCAGCTAACATGCATGAAAGTGTGTCAGCTTCGGGTTGGTATGAAAGATAAAATTGCGATTAAATTGACCCTTCTCCCATGCTCCGAAACCGTGTTACAGGAAAGGGCCTTTTTTTGGACGTCACACCCCGCACTGGTATACACTACATGCAGGCTCACGCGACGGACTGCGATTAAACGCATAATTCCTAGAGTGTGTGGCAGCTCATACTCTCAAAACGGCTTAGAATATTGTTTTAATTGTTAATGCTGACAATATATTTGTCCTCTTGCGTTGAAACATATCGATGTCATTATTTATGTCATTATGTGGCACGAAACAATGGGACAATCTTTGAAAATTCGTGTTTAATCACCCGTTGGTGCCGAGGCTGTTGGCCTATTCATGAATGAGGCCTTGAACAAAAACCCCACAAAACCTGAACCTTTAGAAATTGGTTTTGAGAACTGAATAACGTTACTTATTTGTAGAATCCATTTTCCGAGGATAGGAGAATTATCCTTACTGACATAAAAGAGTCTAAGTCAAAGCTGCGCGTCGTAATTGTAGATCTAACTACTTTTGGTTTTGGCTTTGTGAACGCACGCGCAGGTATGTAAGCCGCCAGTATTGATCTGAGTAGAACCAGGCCCGCGCGTCCGGCCAAGCGGCTGGTGGCGAGGCTCATGCTCAGTAAACCGCAAGCCAACAGCTAACGTCCAGCGCTAAAGAGCCTTATTACCGCCCAATCGCATATTACTCGCGCGTATGAACGTAAACCCCAGCCCAGATCGCCACGGACGGCAGGCTGGGATGGTCTATTTTCTTATTCTATCGATATGTCGCAGATGATTTTAATTAATATCAACTGTATTCTTCCAGTTTGAAAGAGGTTAACAGTCTCCATCTGATTTAATGTCAAAAGTTCAAATCGCCGGCCGACTCGAACACTGCACCTCCAAGGATAGCGCAATAAATACAGCCGTAGTAACACCTTGGAGGTCGGTTCCTCTTCCCCCTTGCTTCAGCATTTTTTCCTCCAAACAATGAAATTCGATGACATGGTAGAACATTTAAGTTGGAAATAATGAGACGTAATTGCAAACAATGAAGTATTTAGGTCCTATCTTTTATTTTCAGTAAGGGAGAATAACACACAAGTTCAGGCGTTGTCTTTCCAGCCAATACGCCATAGAGCTACGTACCGGAAGTTTGCCCGCAAGTCCCGCAACCCGTCTCTGACGTTCACAAGCTTAAAGCGCCTGTTTTTCGGACAGCAAAACGATGCAAACTGAGTCCGAGGTGTGGGGTGATGCTTTCACCCATAATTTCGCGTTTTATGGAAGGGTTAAGGGCGTGATATTGCTTGAATTAATTCGAAGTTCATTGTACGGCTTATAAGCTCTCTGTAGATTATGTATATCGTCATATTTAATGGTTCCTTCTGATAAATGTCTCCGTTTAACCTTTAAAATCTGTTTCTAGGGTTCTTGTTATGCATGAATCTTGCCAATATCATTATTTGCTTGTGTTTTGATATTCTAGGTAGGAGAAACAGAAGCATATCGGTCGTGAGAGAGGGAAAGAAAGGAAGAGAAGCGGATAGGATTGATGGTGGGGTTGGGATGTCTGGACTCCAGACATGGCGGCCATGATGGGACTTCTCAGTTTGGGAAGCAGCAAGAAGAAATGTAAGCATGGTTGTATTAACTCACTTGATGTTTTCCTAGCACCACATGACTGCATCATCTGACAGCTTTTTTGAGTGCCAAATCTGTAAAGATAATGTTTAGCTCCTCCCAATGGGCACAATTAAATACATGTGCTTTCCAAATGACGTAACAAAAGTAGCATTGTGATAACAAAGCTTTTGATACTGCAAACTCGTTAGGTTATCATGCAGATCATTGTAGCAAATCACAAAAAAATCACTCAGTGGTGCCTCAAAAAAAATTGCGCAAGTGAAAAAACTGCCCTCTTTGGCAATTAGAAAATAATTCTTGTGACATGATGTGTACATCAGCGTCAAGCTGGATAGTCTTATTTTCAAATACTGTTGAGTTTTGTTTATTTGCTTCTGTCTTAATCTTGAGATGTTAATTTAAATAAGAAAAGGGTTAAAATTGCAATTGTGCCACTTATTACACGTTCCCGAGTAAAGTGACACAATATTGATTCCACCCTTTTGTTGTTTACAAGATATCTCGAGATCAAAACAAGCAAACTGACAGACAAACAGCATTTGAAAGCTAAGACTTTGGCCCTACGGTAATGTAAGGCATAATGGTCACCAGAGTGTTTCTAATTACCGAAGAGACCGCTTTTACTGCAGAATTTTTCGAGACATGGGCAGCAACGTCTCAAAAAATTGTTCCAGTAAAAAGCGCCCTCTGTGACAGTCAGAAATACTTTCTGTGATACATGTTTTACGTTAACTATCCAAGGGCAAAGTCTTTAGCCTTTCAAATGCATGTTTGTTTGCTTCCAATTTTCTTTGTTTTGAATCTCGAGGATTCTCTGTAAACAACAAACGCTGAATCACAACTGTGTCATTCTTACGGGAAGAGTGGCCTGGATGCTATATTTGACTGTAAGTTAAAAAAGTGGCACATTTTGTGATTTTACCTTTTCATTGTTGACTGAACTTATCTCAGGATTAAAACAAGCAAACTGAACAGAACAAACGGCATTTGAAAGCTAAGACTAAGCCCTTGATGGTGATGTGAGCATGACGTCACAAAAATGTTTTTCTCATTATCTAAGAGGGCGCCTTTGACTTTTACAATTATTTTTGAGACACACTGTATTATGTATACTGAAACCTAAACTGGACACTCCATGTCTTGATATATATATATCTGTGCGATAACCTGATGAGTTGTAGATCAGAAAGCTTTGTTGTCAACATGCTATTTTTTAAATTCGTATGAAAATTTTGTAGTACACTGTACCAATAAATTGTTCGTGAAATACATTCATGGAGCTCACTTTGTATTGTTCATATGTACCATACCATGAGCTTTTGTTACAGCGTCCTTACTGTTAAATAATAAATTATTCATCTACACAACGTCACAACTTGATATTTCCAAGGTCAATGAACTAAAACATGTGAGAAAACATGATGGCTAGAAACTTTATTTAGAGAAAGAAATGGATTTAACTTGGTTGATTTATCAGGTAATTCTTATGTATAAATCATACTAAATTTTACACCAATGCAAAGTATATGAAATGAAATATAACTACAGACTGTTTTCACATACGATGCAGCACTGAAAAGATATGGGTTAAAAACAACACTACCAGAAAGTTGTTTCATTCTTGGTGCACCAAAATATAATGCAGGGCATTAGGGGTTTTGCACACAATGTACAAAGAGTTAACAGAAAAGAAGTGAAAAAAAGTCATATATTTCTCTTGCGTCTGCTCCTGTGTGCATGTGTGAAGTACATGTATACACGTGTGGATCGGGGGGTGGATGCATTTGTACGTGTGTGTGTGTTTTAATAAAGAAATTGACTCAATTGCTGATGAAAGTCATGTAAATTCACTCCAGCCCAACCTACTTGAATTATGAATAGAGCATGAAAACTGATAATTTGCTGAAATTTATGTTCACAATTCGTCGCTGAATGCACGAAGTGGCAAAAGCCTCCAAAAATTGTGTCCAAAGTCAAATTTGAGTTATTTTCAGTTTTGTCATTCTCTGGCCATGGTCTTTCATTTCCCAAAATTTTAGAACCCAATTCTCTATAATTGATGAAATAATTAAAGTGCAAAAACGACACGAGTGTGAAAATCTACAGTAAATAAATCCACGAACCGGCACAAGCGCACGCGCACCGTTACGCGCCATTTATTTCTGTACAAAAAACTCAACGGCGCACGCGCTTGTGCCGGTTCGTGAATTTTTTTCTCTTGCATGCACGACAACTCAGCGCGACACGAGCGCTTGTGCCGGTTCGTAAATTTTTGGGGGCGCGCAAAATCGTACTTGCTTTCTACACGAAGTGCCACTTCGTGAATTCTTCCTACGCTGAGGCAACATTTTCTACAAAACGACACCTGCGTTTGAAGGTCTACTGTGTTAAGATATGAACTTAGTTTAAGAACGATTCGACATGGAAGGCGAGAGTAGATACTTGGCTTTCTATCTGTGCTTGAATCATACAGCTTAACTTCATAACAAATGGCAATGAGCAGTTGAAAGACAGATAAAATCTTTAATCGCGTTTTACTCAAAAAGTGATTTCACGCGTGCCACTTCGTGAATTTAGCGACGAATTATTAGAGGGTTACTTGCTATGCTATAACATCACAAATTTTAGAACTGTTGTCTCGGAGAGATGGCGACATGCAGATTTAATCAAAACTATGAAAAATTATCTCTTCAAAGGCTTGTACCCATATTTTCTCAGACTTTCTGTGTTAGCTTTTTGTAAAACTGTTCTGCATTCATTGAATTCACATTAAAGGCATTGTATAACAGTGTTTTCAGTTAAAAAATATCAGCTACATGATTCCCCATGCTACCATTGTCACTGATAAGGTCTAAAAATGAAGCCCTGAAATATTTCCCTTCAAAATGATCGTCTGCTTTCAAAATGTGAAAGTCATTGAGCGACCATTCAAGTTTTTCACAATAGACTGCTGTTTAGCAGAATTTTCATCAGCTGACAGTAATTCATGTACTGATTTTTGTCTGTCCCTATTTTACAAGTGATGGCATAACTAGCTAAAGTTTTGTATTCTACAGTGTTTATTTGTCCATTCAAACACTGTTAGATATGTCAGATAGCAAAGTTTGATTTTTCTTTTTTAAATGGTGTTTCCACAATGTTATATAGTGTATTTAATATCTGGGTGAGCTTTTTCTGTAACAAAATGTTATTTTTGTTTGTTTCTTTCCATGCTGGCAGATTGATGAGTGAGCTGGACGCAAAGCTGTCCTCTTGACTGGAAAAGTTGACACAACGGTGATGTAAACTTAACACCAAAATCTCAGCAGATGTTGGATGGCACCATAGAACCATTGCAAGTTAGACACATGGATCGAGCAGTGAAACAAGACATTACCATAAAAAGGCTTAAACTTGCTAGAGGAACTCAGAGCAAGCCTAGAGAAATGCTCTGTTGAAACAGTTCAAGATGTGCTTGACTTATCAGCAATTCCTGTTGTTGTATTCTGGATCTTAATTTTGTTAAGATTCTCATAGGATTTTTGGGGGAAAAGTTTCACAGATATAAATACTTCAAATTATTTATTTCTTATCGATTTCGTAGTTTTCTGTTGTTTGGTGTATCTTTTGCATATTTTTTCAGTTACCGTACGTTACAGTAAAATATTACATCATTAAGCCCTGATCCCTCAATAAAGATGCTATTTTAGCTACGGTACCCTAGCAAAAACATCATCTTATTGATACTTCATGGGGTGGATGGCTTTGTTATGTAATACAGCTTATCCATTGAACACAATTTAGAATATTCATCCAATCAATGTAAATCATTAGGTAAATCATCAATCCATGAATATCTTTATACTTTAATTCAAATTAATTAATTTACCAACATATTTATCTGCAAAACCAGATCACGGCCTCCATTGCTTGGTGTGTTCTGAATAGGACTAACTAAAACTATCACATTTCATGTTTTTTTTTTTTGAGTAATACATGTTGAAATTCATGTATATGGGGCTACGATTATGCAAGTAGCAATAATTTTGTATGCCTTCAATGCCAAAGGTATTTGGATACATGTTGTGGGGGTGTCTGTCCATCTACTTGTTCATTTCTAGTGAACAATTTTGTATTGCAGAATCACACAAAATAATGACAGATCATTTCCATGAAAGTTAGTCAAATCTTATACAACCTGCGATTGATCAACTGATTATATAATGGGCCAAAGGTCACAAATGTAGGTCAAAAGTGTATTTGGGCTGGTGATGTTGCCAAAAAAAAAGGACCGAGGATAAAAAATTTGAAACATATATGCATGGGCAGCCAATGTAAGATGAATCAATTATTATTATATATTTTTTTTTTTGGGGGGGGGGGGGTCAATAGATTTTACTGAAAATAAAATGTTTGGTGCTACAATAATGTGAGAGGGTTGGAGCAATCGTAACTGGACTTGGTATCTTGTATCCTCGACCTTGATTATTGTACGATTGATTAATTAGAGAATATGGTCCAGTTAGTCAAAGGTGATTATGTTCAAAATGTTTATTAATGGAACATCCCAAGAATAATGAAAATGGATATTTATCTGTGAAGACAATGCATTATTATGATCCTTGCAAAATTACTGCCGTTACATTTTGTATGAACATGGTTAAATCACAGGTCACTTATCTGAAACTTTGTCACAGGATAATTCACGTTTTACAACTTCAAGAAGTATATGTAGTGCAAGGTATCTTTGAGGCATGAGGAAAATGTTGCAAAGTCCAACATTATGTGTATTGTTGGAATTGGCTCAGGACAGAGGCATGCCAACATACTGCCTGGCAGTCCAATTGTTTGCTTTTATTTGTATGTAAATATTTACAAATTCAAATATTTCCTTTTATAAGCATTACACTTTTAAAATAGATTCATCCAACACACAAAACTATTTATTCTTATGTCACCTAATGGCTTTAAGTGTAGATGTGAAATTTATTGTGAGGATTGATTATTGCTATTGCATGTAAGCCACAAGTGTCATAAAAATGAACACTTTATTTGATCACTTATAACCTTAGCACAAATTGAAAACAAAATATATTTCATCAAACAAATTTCATATGTACTCTGAAAGTGTTTATGTCCTCCTATGTCCAGCAAGCAAACTGTCAGGTTCATAAGCAGTACTGTTCTGTTTCTTCATTTGCACATGTTGGTGCAAACTACCTCTCTTTCTCTTTCTCTTTCTTGTCGGTGCTTGAAGTCATGGGTAGATTACAATTCTTGACCAAACAGGTAAATTTATACCCTAAAATGAAATCTATAGTGCTAAAGGTGATTTTGATTTCATGAAACAAAGGAAGTTTTACAGCTGAAGATTTAAGATTTAACTGCTCATTCACTGTGCTTACTGGTGGAATTTGTTCAATATAATCACCTAAAACTTGGAAGTGCTGATTGAGTACAAAATGAAACTCAACAAATGCTTGAAATGATCTCCACTTCCTCCCCATCCCCATATTTTCTGTGGCAAGAAAAATCAGGGAATGCTTGTGTGAATAATTTTTCACTTTATGTTTTGAGTATAGTTTGCATTTGTTAAATTATATTTCTTACACAACACACCTCAATTAATGCAACTCACTTCATAGCAAAATATCAGTGAGTAACTGATTTTTTTAAAGTGAATATGAATGTTGCATGAAAGATAAACATTATGCATAGCATGATGCTATTTTGTATTGTTCTAGAAGCAACATCAAAGCAGTTGACAAGTATTGTTTCATTCAGCATTGGCATATGGTACCCAGTAAAGATTTACAATCATACACAAAAATTGGGGGGTGGGGGGTCATTGTCATTAGTCCTGTAATACAACATTTCAGTTCATGCCATACAAATCATACACTTGATGAATCATACACAAATGTTTCTTGTGAGTGGGGCTTTAACAAAATAATTCTCTCTTTCAAGTTTTTTTAAGACATTTGAATTTATCCTGAACAGGCCTTGGTCCTTTAGTATAAAACTTTTACCAGAGAAAAAGTCTGGTTATTTTAGCTGGAACTGTTTTCCTATAGTAAAACAATGATGCAAATAGGCTAACTAGAGTGTTCAGATTTTACCAGAGATATCTCTGCTGTAAAAGTTTTATGGAATAGGGCCCTGGACAGGTATAAGAAATTAATGGCTGCATGTCAAACGTATCAATAAAAATGTCTACATGCTAAATCAAAACAGTAAAAATGTTCTTTTATTAGGGGAATCCCCTATAGACCGAGGATCTGATAGGCCGATTATTAAAAGCTGATTATTGAACAGGGTCCAAAAGACCAGTTATCAAAAATCTGATCACCCAATTGTCTGTGGAGCCTTTTTGTTCATGGCTATTGGTCTATTGGTTTATTGGGCTCTCGGTCTATTGGACCTTTTTGATCAGTCTTTTGGGCCCTCACTCTATAACCAGTTGGACTTTGCCGATGGTCATACTATGCATGTTTTGCTGCAAATATGTTAAAATATTTGTGTACTGTACTTTAAATTTCTCTGTGTACACTGTCATAAGTCAGTGAATTGTAATTATAAGTGTAAATAAAGTAATACTGTCAAAGTAATGAATTTGTTTGTTGATTTTATGCGTCTAATCGTTTTGTTTGAAGTGACAAATTAGTATGTTTAACCCTTTAGCACCTGAACCGCCTGAAACCGCCCCTTATTACTTCCTAGACCGCCCGAAACCGCCCGTCCGTAAAATGTGCTTTAGTGTCCATTGTATACCCGTAGTTCCCTGAAATGCCCAAAACCGCCCGTCTCAATACTCTCTAAACCGCTAAAAAACCGCCCTTCCGTAAATTGCGCTCTAGTATACATTGTACGCCCGTCTTTTGTGCACCGTTGAGGGCAATATTGCTGTACCTTCCAGGGAGCCATAAGCCATTATCTACAGAGTCTTCAGTGACTAAAGGGTTAAAGTACCGAAGAACATGCAGTGGTATGTACATTACACCTATGGGAAATGTCAGGGCCCCCCCCCCCAACACTTTACATTTTGAGTAATTTCTAACAAAAAAATGGAAGAGTTTCAGAGCGAGCAATTTTCAAATTTTCAGAGGTTATATAGGTGTATTTAAAAAATCACAATTGGAAAAAAAATAAAAATTTTGCCACTTACCAAAATTATACTTAAAATTTCAATAAAAATGCAACCTTTCTGGAAATGTAAACAAATGTGTACAGAGTTCA
This sequence comes from Eucidaris tribuloides, assembly GCA_001188425.1. Lineage (NCBI taxonomy): Eukaryota > Metazoa > Echinodermata > Echinoidea > Cidaroida > Cidaridae > Eucidaris > Eucidaris tribuloides. Next base: position 23,780 of record JZLH01S0505239.1, read on the forward strand.
GAACAAATAACAGAAATATGGGGATATATGAAGTTTAAAGTACTTGAAAATCAAACCCAAAGTTTGTTTTACAGAATGTTGGCCAGAGTATTCTCTCAAAAATAACTTCAATGAAAATTTTAAAATAATGTATATCTTTTGGAATCTGTATACACACAAAAAAGGTCAATGTTTCTCATAGTGTTATCATGTGTACTCTTATTATCATCATCTATATAGCAGAGTAGTACATAATTTTTATTTTTTAAGGGTGATTTTTACATGAGCTTTGGGGCTATTTTTGAATTTCTTGGGGCTATTCTTGAATTTTGGGGGCTTTTATGCACATAAAAAAAGCCTGCAAAAGAGGTTTCTGAGCGATAATTTAAAGAAACTTGAACAGTTTTTCAACAAATTTTTCAGTGATATGTTTGATAAAAACGGGTGTGAACTTTCCAAAAAATTTCAGTAATAAAATATGAGGGCGACTCTGAAGAAAATGGTCGCCCCAAAGAATTGTTTTTTGAGGATTTTAAGGGGCAATTTGGACTCCTCTGAGGGCGAAATCGCCCGTCGCCCTGGGGTATTTCCTGCGCTGCTATATACATGTATATCAAAAAAAGTTACACTTTTTGAAAAAATTGTCAAAATTACATTTCAAAATATTTTTTCATGTTGATGGATGCCCAGAAGTCTCTCTTGTCAAATGCCACTAACAGAATAAAATTTGTGTTCACCCTTGGGCGAGCACTGACCGTTTTTGTCCGAAGTGAAGAAATGACTTGCTCCAAATTGAAAGAAGGATAATTAAACCAGCAGACTGAATAAGTACACCCATTCTAACAAATTGCTTTTAGCCATACTTCTGTTTATGTAACAATCAGTAAGTCATTCATTCTGCCAGTCAATCAATCAATCAATCTTTCAGTCAAGCAAACGATTAAATCAATGAATTAATCAATTGCTCAAACCATCGATCAGTCAATCAACCAATCCTGCAACTCTGTCAAATAAGCAAGCAAGCAATCAATCACAGTGTACATGTACGTACACTGTAATCCATCTTGTTATATTTGAGTACCAGTAAGCATGAGATCATGCCTTTTAGTTTTGTTGGTGTAATTTGCCATTAATTTCCAAGCACATTTTCCAACAGTGTGGAACTTGCACACTGGGACATGACTCTCTGTACTTAAAAAAATCTTGGAAATAACAACACATGATTAATTCTCACCACTGCATAAAGCAATGAAATCATTGAAATTATGATAGCAAATCGCCATAAAGTTCCTGGACTATCATAACATAATCATGAATTTATACAACCGCGCCATTTGTTTTGAATGGGACTACATTTTCTTGAGATTGCTGGTTTAATTTACCCACTTCTTTCATTTTGGCACAAGTCGGGTTTCACGACTCTTAGACAAAAACCGTCAGTGCTTACCACTTGCA
>JZLH01S0505428.1:0-28020 GCA_001188425.1 Eucidaris tribuloides
AGCGCAGCGACAATTAATTCCTCTGATAGAGATGATATCAAAATGGCTCCAAGAATAAATACATTTTTTGTTTTGTTCGGGATATTAAAGGTAGTAATTTAGTTATAAAAGTAAGAAACATATGTCTGAATTCAGACAATTGCATTCTGTAGTACAGGAACACCCACAGTATATATTTTACATATTGTCAATGAGAATCAAACATAGACATCACAAGTACGTTACGTTTCCACTTTGTTTGAGATAATATCAAGTTCGTTTCAAATCGTTTATTGTGATATGTGTTGAGAGATAAATGAAGGCCCACCCACCCCCCGTCCGCACAGTATTTGAATTATCAGAAGAATTATAACAGGTATTTTAAAAGGTATAGACAGGGGTATCGGAAATCCCAGTTCTGAGGATAGCTATTACAGAGAATGCCTTATAAGTAAATAAGCAGTTATCTTGAAGACATTTGCTGGAGACTGACGGTATTTAAATTGATCATGACTTGCGGAGCGTTGGGCAAACAAATCTGAGCATTGAAATCGTTAGGGTAAACGCATTTAAAGTAGTTTGGATGATCCAAAATATTGTATATCAGGGTCCAGTATTTGATGCAAGTATGTATCACATTCAGAAAATCGAGATATCATATGGAAGAACTCATGTGCTATTCACATCGATTACCTATGTATCAATTAACCAATACATATATATATCAATCTGTGAATGGACATTATATATGATACTGTTAAATAATTGGCCATCAAACAGTAACCAGGAACCCGCACATGCTGCTGCGACAGAGCATCGCACAATCAAGGAAGCATCATCTACAAGTATATTAATGTTTTTACAAAACGACTATGAAGACACGGTGATATTAAAATTGAACAAAGAAGACACGAGTCCACCAGGGTTTGTCTGGGGTAAGTTCCCATTTAGTTCTCTAGGCTTCTCGGTTCATTCACTTGTTGTGGATGAGTCCTTTTGTTGCTTACTTGCCGTCACCGCTCATTACAGGCTGAAAAGTCGTCCATTATGATTATCTTATGTTAGACGCTCTATAGCGCAGCCATTTTGACATAGGTTAGGATGACATCTGAATATATCTGTCGTGATTCATCATTTGTCGAAAGGAAAACGAGCGAATATCATTATTGTAAACTGACATTCATTTGTCGAAAGGAAAACGAGCGAATATCATTATTGTAAACTGACATTGATAGATGCCTGTAACTGAGCTGATGGAAATCGTAAAATCTGTTGTTGCATAGGATCAGTTTTTGTTTCCCATCGAAGATTATCCCCGGAATCGTTGAAAAAAATTAAGCAGATATACTTTTGTTCATCCCTAAAACTGAATAAGATGAATAAAATCACGATAAAGGCCCGTATTCTGAAGTCGGGTTTAAATACCTTCAGTCTAAATTTAGACTCGAGTTTAGTTAAACCACAGTTAAACCCGAACTCCGGTCTTAGTCGGGTTTTACTCCATTTCTGTTTCTGAAAGTCGGGTTTAGTTAGACCGAGGTTTAAATTTTGCTATCGATTGTGATCGATAGCAGCTAGATGCATATTAGTTGTTTCTTCAATTGTTTTGTAGTAAAATTATGAAAATATTGCCTGACTCTCACTATTTTATATAACTGAATTGTCTTAACAGTATTAAATAAATAACAACATTGCAGAATGTAATATGCTTTTGTATAATCATATAATAGTAAGTTCCTCACACGTTTACGAAAGTGTATTGTCTTGAATGTAAGAAAATTTTGCTCAAAGCAGCGCGCATTCAATGCGACCTACAAAAGATCTCGGATTCCGTCGTGTGCAAATCAGCCTGACAGGCGCTCAAGAAAACTAGCAAGAAAGTTAGGAAATTCGTATAAACTATAAAAACAGACAACCTGACTTATTAAAGTTAAGGAAGCTAGGAAAGCGAAACAAGCCTCTCATATATCTTTTGATAACAGGTGAGATTGAACGTCCCTTTCATATGTTTGTGCCTTATAGGCTAGCTTTCGCGGTGTGGGGCGAGTGTCAGTGTGTTATGGACTGAGTGGAACGGCGTGTGCAGTGGATGATGGGAAAAGGGCGGTGTTGAGATTTGTACCACAATTTAACACAGCAAAGATTTTATTTTAAGTACTGGTTATGTTGGTTCAGAATTGTAAGCCTTGACTTCAATTATGCAATATGATTGAATAAATTTGGCATAATTTCGTCTATAGTAGTGGCGGTAATTGCACTTTCGGCAGGGCTTTCGCACCAGTCTCTAACGGCACAAACGGACTGCTGCAGCTTGACTAACGTGTTAACGTTAGGGCCGCGCTCGCCGACGAACGGCAAGCTACGTACGTATCGTAGAATACACTGCCAACAAATGCAACGGCAGGTGTGGAATTTTCTAGACGGCCTGGTGCAATAACTGTTGCATTAAATGTCTTAACTGTCGCCATGACAATTGCCCATTTGAAAGTAACGTTAAACCAGATTAACTAGTGTGTACACCCAAGTCAAATATGATACATTACAGTTAATACTCCGACTTATGACTCGAGTCACTAATCTTAAACTCAGAAGTTCAGTATAACGCTAATTTGTTAGGTATCATTTCGGTGATAGTTAGAAGCTCTTACATTTCTGAATATTAAATATCTTACTAGAGTCTCGGGTTTGATTACTTATCCTATCTTTTGATTTACTAAAAGAAATTACATTCTGCTTTATGCTTGTTATCATTTAATATTGCTTAAGTACAACTTCAGTTTAATTATAAAATTAGTTGATGATTGTCAGGCAATATCATATTTTACTACAAAATTTATATTGTAGAACATATAATATGCATCTAAGTCTTTCTTATCGATTCTTTACAATCGATTAGCAATATATTTTAAACCTCGGTCTAACTAAAACCTGACTTTCAGAACAGAAATGAGTAAAACGACGACTTAGACCGGAGCTTCGGGTTTAACCTGGTGGTTTAACTAAACTGAGTTAACGTTCAGACTGAAGGTATTTAAACCCGACTTCAGAATACGGGCCAATGAGTTTACCCCTTTATGCTTAGTTCACACTGCCGATCTGTTCACTCGATCAGGTTCAATTTACCATGATTCGAGTAGGGAGCCAGAGCGTTGTCGATCACCCCGATCAAGGTAGATTGACCACGATTACCTTGCCGAGCTTGACCGACCAGGCTCAAAATTAGCTTCATCGGGCCTGATCGAGTTGACAGTTCGGCAGTGTGAACCTAGCATTATAATGCAGGCGTCACACTATCCCGAAATTGCGCAAAGATGGACACAAGATTAAGGAAATTTTCAAATTCGGCTCTGAGCGTATAAACGTCGGGCCATTCGTAAGAACATGTTAAGACATCATGTGGCCTTCTGCAGGCATCGTACTAGCTTCGGATGTTGATTCTCTTTGTAGATTACGTTCGGGCGAGCTTCGCGCAAATTGAAAATTCCATACTCGTGTGGTCATCTTTGCCAATTTCGGGACAGTGTGACGCCACAATGTATAGTCAATAACAATAGAAACATGGGTAAGTTTGTGAAAAAGCTTACTGCTGTCCTATTTTTGTTGTTTGAAAAAAAGCATGTACCCGTATTTTCTTCAAACTTCTATTCTACAAGCAATTTCTAGGGTTCTTTTTAGACAGTACGAATATGGATAAGTGGTCGGTTATATCAATGCTGAATATACCAGAGTCAAGTTCAGAATTTAAAACATTTGTAAACACATTATTAATAAGTGTTTCACTGCTTAATGGAAGTTGAGTTGCACTCTTGATGAGAGGATGAAAACCAAAGAAAAATTGCGACCAGTCAACACGATGCCGTGATAAAGTCGCAAAACCCAAAGGCATGGACAATGTCAATATCGGAATTATGATATAAAGTACGAAAATGACGTGTCCTCAAAAAATCAATAGTTCACTGACCTCCACGTGTTATAACAGTTTGAATATATATATTTTCACCCGAAGTACTTTCTTTCTATGTTTTATAAGATGTGCGACTTTATCAGGGTATCGTGGTGACAGGTCACAATTAACATTGGATAACTTGCAGGCATCTTGGTTCTGTACCTATTTTAACAAATCAATATTAAAACCTCCAACAATACATATATTCCCATGTTACCTACCAAGTATACATGTAGATAAAGTTTCCGTATAAAATTTGAGAAATTCATCAACATTAGAACTAGGTCTTCTGTAAATCACACCCATAGTATATGTAAAATTAATATCAATCAAATTAACAAACACATTTTTACAAATACCATTTCCATTGTCAGATTTAAAGGAAATATAAATTCAAACATTAAATTAAATGCCATTTTAAATAGAGATACTAACACCTTCTCCTCGTCGAGACAATCTATCGTACATCTATTATACAAATGTATATTGGGGTAAGTGAAAGGGGATTACAGGGTCTCCAGAAATCCAGATTTCAGATATTGCAATAAAAGTAAAAGAGTGTTTCAGTGAAACGAAAAAAGCTGATACAGCTTAGAAATGTTTAGAAGTACAGAAATATTGTGAGCATTGTTGCAAATTAAAATCATCAGGAGTATAACATGAGGAAGAAGTCACAGGGTTAGATATATGTAAATATGGTTCAATGTTAACAAGGGGATCATTCATGTTACAACGGAAAAGTAGTAGGTTTGATAGCTATTAGCAAATTCATATCCAAAATGTGCTGTTACTTCTGATACATCACATATACACGTGCAAGTGAACAAGTGACAAAACAAGCAACATCACATATAAGCACATATAACAAAAATCAATATCATAGACGAAATATAAATATCAGATCGTACTGAGAATTTCAGAGCCAGTAAATATATAGGCGTATAAATTCATCTTACATTAAACTCGTGGTATATACATGTGCATGTTATAATTGAAAAAACTAAGCATTACAATATTACAATATTACATAGATTTCTTCACATTCACACTCACTCATAGATAGTCCAGGTCTTCGATGCATTTGATGAGTTCTGCGGCCATCCGCTTTGTTTATAACAAATATTCGTTCGTCCATTGACCGTGCTTCTTGGACTTTCATATGTTGCTGGGCCTCCTGTATTCCTATGTCTGTATTTACTTTATCAGCCATTCCATGTAAGGGTCAACATCAAACTCAAAAATTGAAGTGAAACCAGTGATTTTTTAATCAGTTATGATTCAAACGAGGAATATTGAAACCATCTAAATCTCAAAGATTTTGAAAATAAAGCATTTGAGTTAAAGTTACAGCCTCCAGAACATGGATGAACTTTGTGGTAAAAAAAGAAGGGTTTTAGGTATAAATCACAAACTGAGAAAATAAATGAGCCTGATTCATAACATGTTTTTTTTTCTGCATTCATTAATGATAATTTTTTTTTCAAATTTTCCCAGAACGCCTATTTCATTATGAAAATACTCATTAAATATGTCACGCGAGTTACAGAATGTGTAAGTTTTTAAATAATCCTAGAAAACACTCTTCCAAAAGGTATTCACAATTACATCATATTTATTCATATATTATTATAATTTAAGTCTTTAAAAGCTAATGACAGCTATTAAAAGTTGCTGTGTCACGCGAGTCACATTTTCTTAGGGCCATTTCTCACAACAATGAAAAATTTGGGGCGTGAATTGAGCTATGGCATTCAGTTCTAGTTCAGCAAAACTAATTTAAATCACACTTGTAGTTCAATAGGAAAATCAATTTGAATGAAGTACTGTCACAATTCCTCTTTTCTGTCCTGTCACGCGAGTCACGTCAAAGGAATTGTAATGTATAAAAAATTATTGATTGTTGAACAATCATTTCAGAACTAAAACATGTATTGCCAATGCATTGACTCAAAAATTTTTAAATTTATTTGAATAAAGCCAGAATAAAAGTAAGGCATTCAAACTTGAAATTTTGTTCAAATGTCACACGAGTCACTATGGAATGGCTGTTAGAGTGATTTTCTGTTCGCGATCAACATTTCGCGGTACTTGTAGCTTGTGAGCTTGATAATCACTGCTCTAAGGGGTAACGGTCCACCCTATTCGTGGGATGCTCCGTTTTCCGATCCAATGAGATGTGGTTGCAGATCTACTCCAAGGTATTTTTTCCGTCGGTATCTGGCATATGAGGGTATCCGTATTTTCATACGTATTCTCCTTGATCCCATAAACTCTCAAACAGTTTCGACGGGAATATTAGCCTACTCTTGTTTATTAGATCATAGAAAAGCTTTCTGATATTGTTCTTATACATCACCAAATACTGAGCATTTCAACTTATACAGTAGTGTGAGTTTCCCTATTCTGCTGAAAAAAGGTTTTGAACGATGAAACAAATGCATAAATTTCAATAATGCAATCCACTTGTGAATAAACTAGGCATTTAAGCATATTTGGTACATCCTTCCATTAAATCATCAACGAGTAAATTATGAACATTTGGATCAATAAGACTCTCACAATTACTTGGAAATCCATCAACGATCAATAAATTCATTCCTGAAATAGTATAGGCCTAGGCACTTTGGTACACCCCGTAACACCATATTATTTTTTTCGGTGGGTTTTCATCATACCTTGATTAATTTTTTTTTTAAGTTTTCAAAAAAAAAAAAAAATTACATCTGATAATTACCCCTGACATTTTTACCTCTGACATTTTTACTTCTGATCCTTTTACAGTGGCGACCGAAAGTATCGTCACGTTCCAAACGCGTTCACAGAAACGCGTTCCTTGAAACGATGTTCAAACGCGTCGAAACGCAAATCCAGGGTAGCAAATGCGTGCCTTGCGTTTATTGAAACGAAATTCGTTTCTGTGATCGCGTTTGCACGCGTTCGGAACGTGACGATACTTTCGGTCGCCACTGTACTTCTGACATTTTGGCTCGCAACGTTTACTCATGAAATCACGTCACGGCGCACAGTGGGCCAGGGAGGAACCAAAGTGCGCCAAAAGTCATTTTTGGTGATTTAATTTTTTCAATTTTTTCTTGCCCATCTGAAAGATAATATATTGAAGAATACCTCAGTAAAATATTTAATTCTGGTTTGCACATTTAGGGTGTGAATTTACACATCCAAATGGCAAAATCCTGTATATTCACAGTTTTAGCGCAAAAGTGACTTATTTTGTAAACCTTTCAATTTAACATGAAGTTTTTAAGTTATCGATATGAAACTGCAGTCACATATTCCTGATAGATCATTCAACTGCATGAATTGATTAAAAATGGATAGAAATGCAATCTTCATTATATACTATAGGGTAATTCAATAAAACATGGACAAATTTTCCATGTTTTTATCAATCCAAAAGAAATGTTTAGATTTCCGCGAATTTCCACTTAAATTTTATTACCAACATTTCGTTTGATGTCTAAGCTTTAGGTTGATACCAAATTTAGCTGCCCCCTTCTGCCCTTTTTTTAATGTTAGAGCCAATTTCCCTTGCCATATTTGCCCGAAAATGTGTTTATTTTGGTCCGTGGCTGAAGGATTCGCAGCCATAAATTACGGAGCGTGGGGGCGCTTGTCATTGTCCTGTGGTCCTAATGACGGCAAGGTTAAATAAAGGCTGAAACGAGGTAAACCTGTTTTAAAGGGCTTGTTTCTGTTGCTGAAAACATTTTTTTTAAAGAAAAAAGAGTATATTTCATTGACAAGCTTACACTGTCATTTTTGTGATACACCTCTTATAGCGTTTCGTGTAAATTTAAAAGAAAGGTTAAAATTTCCGCACAATATTACCTCAATTTTATTACCAACATTTGTTCTAATGTCTAAGCTTTAAGATGATACTCAACACAGCTGCCTTCTTCTGCCGGTTTTTATGTTACAGCCAATTTTTCCTTGCCTCATTGACCCGGAAAATGCGTTTATTTGGTCCGTGGCTGAAGGATTCATAAATTACGCTGCGTGAGGGCGCTTGTCATTGTTCTGTGGTTCTGACAAAGTCAAGGTTCCACAAAGGTTAATAAGAGGTGAATATGTTTTATAAGGCTTGTTCAAGTTGCTGAAAACATTTTGTACAATGGTAAAAGTGTATTTTAAATTTCATCGACAATCTTACATTGTCATTTGTGATACACGTTTTTTAATGTACCTCAGGATTTTGATCCTGCTCTTCATCACAGCTAAATGGTTAGTGGCAATTCATATGATGCGGATTCCAGAAACTGTTTTCCTCTTATCACCTACATTATCAAATTCATTTTCAAAAAGGGGTATCATACATTGCAAATATCCAATTATTACAAATAATCTCCAGTAGAGTGCCCACTTTGAGTAACTCGGGGATTGGATGTCTTTCTCTTTTTGATGTAGAAGCATAGGGATCGAATTTTCAATTTTCTAAAGTAGGGTCATTATCATATTTATGAGATATTTCTCATTGGAGTTTGATAGCTAATCAGTGTTTCAATGACATCATACGATTTAAAACATATTTTCATTAAATTCTGCAGGTCGGATTTATCCTCACAACCACCACGGAGCTTAGTAGCTCCATGCAACCATCATTCAAGTAACAGCAGAATGAGAAATGTGTAATATCTTAAGTGGATTTCGGCATCCAATCAGAAATGGTTATTTTAATGACATCATACGTGTTTGAAAATATTTTCATTAGATTCTACAGGCCTGATTACCCCTAGACCCATCATTGAACAAAAAGGGAACATGAGAAATATGTTATTTCTCATTGGATTTTCGTATCCAATCAGAAATCGGTATTTTAATGACGTCATATGTATTTGAAAACGGTTTCATTGGATTCTACGGGTATGATTACCCTTAAGTCCGTCAATTAGGCAAGCATTTTTGATAAAACTCAGTGAATATGAATTTTGGCGCACTTCGAAGCCTTCTGGCCCTCTGTGCGGCGCGCTGTCACGTTTTGAGTACATTTGCAGAAACCAACCTCCTAATCATCCTACAGTACTGAGAATGCCTTGTTGTAACTAATGGGTAGGGTATTCTGCAATTGCTCCAACAACAAAAATTAAGTAAAACATAGATCTCTACAACAGGGGCGTAGACAGCGTGGTATGCGGGGTATGCATCCCCCAGCTCTCAAGGTGTGTGTGTGGTGTGTGTTTGTGTGTAGGCCCTATGTGTGTGTGGTGGGGGTGGGGGGGGGGGGAGGGGATGGATAACAAGTAGGCCTATAATCATTCCGCCAGATATTTTTTTCATTCAGTAATATTCTAATTATTAGTTTTGTTTAGTATTAAGTTGATTCATCTTCTTATTCCTGATATTTTTATAATTGTTGTAATACTACTACTACTACTGCTACTACTACTACTACTACTACTACTACTACTACTACTACTTCTACTACTAATGCTACACTGTAAAAATTTCTAAACACCTAACTAAACACTTTTCTGTGACAGATTTAAAACACTGCGACGCGTTTATATATTGTACGCGTTTAAGAGCTAAACACATGCTGTGCTTATGTTCATCACGCCCAACGTGTTTATCAAAAAAACATGTTTACTTTTTAAATGTTTGTAATGTTTAAAAATAAAATATCTATAATATGTATAGACTAAACACCAAATGTTTACTCCGTAATCACACACATTATTTAAATACTAAACACCTCAAAATCACATAAAGCACCCACTATGTTTAAGATCTAAACACTGAACAAAAAGTAAACATGACACACTGTTAATTTGTAAACACTGAGACACGTTTATTCGCTGTGACAGATTAAAAACACCGTGACACGTTTATTCGTCATTTCTGTGTTTATTTTCAGAACATGTGTTTAATTTTCATAACTGAATTCAAAGATGTATACATGTAAACATGTGACATGTTAATTTCGAAGTGTTTAACTAATGTGTATAACCACTTTTGCAGGACATAAGATAAACATATAACATGTTTATAAAATTTACAGATGTACAAAATCAAAACAGCTACATGTACTGTACCAGGGAAAACCTGTTGCCATGACGTCAAACCTAAAGAATTCTCTGTTTGCTTTGTACTAACAATCTGACAAATGTGACTTTTCTCAGTATATCAAAAGAAATGCTATTGATCTGTATGATGTAAAATGAGTAGAAACTATATTAAATACATAATGATCAGATGTCTGAAAACGTTAACTTTAGATGGGATGATCATGGGATTGCCTGTGTTATCACATTTGCCAGCATTGAGATACTGACAAATTTTCAAATCTGTTGAAAAAGGTTGAATCTACCTTTGAAAATCATGTTAAGTATATCAGATGAAAGAGCGAAAATTTCTGTCATTTTATAAACCCACTTTTGTCACTTAACCCATATGCATAGCTGCCATCATGTCTGTGAATACAATGTACGAGTCATTCTTATGGAAATTACCAATAGCAAGTTGTTTTCCATATAGAAGAACATTATAACAATTTACTAATATGCAGAATTTTACAAGTCCAAAACAGTATTCATATGCTGAAATTACCAAGTACGAAATATTTACCAATAGTTGGCAGCTATGCATATATGACTTTCAAACAAATAAATGTTCATAGCGACATAAATCACTCGATCTTTATTTGGCAACAAACTTTCAAAACAGAAATTGGTATTTTTGTGCTCAAATTGGAGACATTTATGACAAAATGATAATGCTGATTCTCAAACACTTCAGGTTACACGATTATCACTTAATATTGGAGTCATATTCAGGAGATGAAACGTTTGGAGTTGGCAATTTAATGAGTACAACATTGATTGGTGTTGCATTGTAATAATACATGTATTTCGACCTTGATGGGGTTTATCATAATACTAAAACCTGTGAAATCTTATGTCACACAGGTGTATCCCAGCATTGTAAAACAACCAATAAATGAAAAGGTATACCCTTTACATAACAGTTACCACGCAAAAATGTAATTAGGACATAATAAAAGTGTGCAAAATTCTCATCAAATTTCAATATGAAACACCTGTTCAACACTTGCGGAATTAACCAATAAACAATACATGTATCAACTGTCAGTGACTGTGAAAATACTTGACCATGTTGACACTGTTTTTTACAGATTTCCCAAAGTTTCATAAGGTACAAATTATGCGAATTTATCATCAATTTTCAATATGCAACACCTTTTTAACACTTCTGGAATTTACAATGTACAAATTATCAACTGTGAAACTACTTGACACCGTATTTACAGAAGATTTAAAGTGCCTAAAAACTCACGTGACGTATGCCCACGAGTTTTCATGATTTACCTGTGTGAAAATTAAATCAGTGTAGACCTTACATTTTGTAGATAATAGGATGCGTTTCTACGAAAGTATTCAAAATGTGATAACGCGCCGTGACGTGATTACGTCAGTAAACGTTGCAAGCCTGACATACCTCTGACATTTTTTACCTCTGGCATTCTTATCTCTTACATTTTTACCCCTGGCACGTTTACGTCTGAAATTTTTACACTGAGCCATGTCAGAGGTTGAAATATCAAAACGTTTTGTTCGAGGTTATTAGTTGCTGCCCAGTGCAGGCTACAGACCTTCACAATGGATTTGATAACAGTAGGGAAAAGTTGACCAGTACGTTAGTTATATACTCTTTTTTCCGAGACTCCTCCCTTGCCATTGTTTCATGTATGAGCTCCGTTGTTTCCACTTTTTCATTTTCACTATCGTTTACTATTTCTATTTTTTTCTTCAAATTTTCCCCGAGAAAGAATTATGAGCAACCACTTTAATACCAATAATACGCGTTCGACGTTACCATTTTTCAAATCCCGCATGAATATACATGCTTGGAGACTCTTTCAAATACGTGTACACAAATACTTCAAGCACAACCTCTTAAGTTATGAAATTGTGCTGTAAAGCGATCTGTAACTACAAATTAGGTAAAAGTGACGTCGCTGGAACAGCCAACATGTGAATCTAGCTGAACCCGCGGGATAGGTCGGGTCATGTTAAAATTAGGGCAATCCTACACATAATAGGGGGTCAATTTACAAATCAACTAAAATGTTTCAATTTTTATCTATTTCCCCAACAATCTTTTACCCTGTGACAGCAATGTTAAGCAAATATAAAATACCAAAAGAGAAAAAAAATAAAAGTAGTTCAAATTTTGACCATTTCACGCAGCTTTGATTCTAAGTATTTGAAAACCATCCGTGTAATGTTGAATCAAAGACGGGAAATGACATAATGCACCCAGTCAAGCCGAAAACTGTCGCCTGGATAAGTTGTTCTATGTCACCAGACACGAACAGAATTATTTTGAAGTAATATTTTATCAAATCTTTATTTGAATAATCAAAAGAGCATGCTTATTAGTCAGTATACGTGAAAAATGTCGCAATCAGGTGTTATGTTGTTTCGCACTTTGGGTCACGTATTCCCCTGTTTTGTTGTTAATTGCGTAAATTGTGACCGTGAACAAATTCTCAGAAATGACTTCCTATCTTAAATATACACGGTGTTATTCTGTAATCATCCTGTTAATGAGATTGGATAAGGAGTAGCCAGGAGTACTTAAAGAAAATTGTTTTGATGTCGATAAAATGTTGTCAATACAAAAATTGCTGTAACAATCAGCAAGATCCATGGGAAAATTGACCTATGCCTCTGCTGTGTTTGCATTAAACCAGGGGCGTTGATCCATGTTCCTGATTGGGGGGGGGGGCAAAAGCGAAAAAAAAATCCAAAATTTTGCGCGAAAAATTGACAATTTTGTATGTTTAATAGTATTTTTATGCCATGTTTCATGGTTTTACAGTGCTTTCCAATGCTATTTAAAACATATATTTGCATCGCATATTATGAATTTTTCAAGTTGTCAAAATTATTGGGGGGGGGGGGTCAAATCGATAAGTTTGCCATCCCAATATTTTCATGGGGGGGGGCCATCGCCCCTGCCCCACACGGATTGCCGCCTCTGCAAAAACGGTTATCGAACAGAACAAAAACTTAAATAACATTATTGTCAATTGTTATTTTGCAACTTCACTGTTTGACGATTAAGTTGTTCAATGTGAGGGGATCCCTAAAGACTGAGAGTCCGATAAACCAAGGATTTGCAGAAAAAAACGTCAAAAATCCATGTTTCAAAGGACGAGTAGCGGTTTGATATGCTTAATTGTAGTTAAAGTCCCTAATTCTTCCTTTCGCCTCCTTTTTCATTCAATTTACACAATAAAAACAGCCTTGGGCAAATTTTAGGCACAAACTTTGGCAGCTACAATTGGTTTATCGGACACTCGACTCGGTGTATCGGGCTCTAGCCGTTCAATACAGCATTTAATGATTTCTAATGCAATGTATAATGAAAATGGTTGAGCTAATCACAAGCCTATGACGTAAAAGTCATGTTTTTGTTACTACTCATACAATGTTATATTCGGAAGAGGATGAATTTGTCAAGTCAACAGACGTTATGATGAAGTGTTATGTAACTTTTTGAAAATGAAACAATAAACAGCAAATATGTTTACTTGTATTAGTTCTTGAGTATAGTCTGTTAATTTTAACGGAAAAATATCTGTCATTTTCCGCTGATATTTTTACCGGTTTTTTTTTTTTTTTTACCCCTTGACATTATTACCTCTGACATTTTGACCAGTGACATTTTGATCTCTGACATGTTTACCTGGCACTTTGCAGACATGCACATCGTGATACTTTTTATGTCAATAATACAACGATTGTAGCTTGGGAACAATTCTCATAATATTAGTCTGTAGGGCAAGGCATCATATCGTGACTGCCGTAGTCCCAACATTGGTATTTTACACATTTCTAGTGATGATTATTCAAATATTACTAAAATCCCTTTTCACGTTTGTTCTCCAAAAAACAATTTATTAGTGTACAAACGCGGGGACTTGCACCGTGTGCAAAAATAAATTACGTGGCTGGAATGTCACTCCGTCATATCCTTGTTCGCAAACTTGGGAGTGCTCGATAACCTATGTAGTCACAATGCGTCTGCGAATGAGTGAATCAACAGATGTTTGAAATCTGAATAGGAATTTTGGTGAAGCCCAATAGTTTTATAATGGAGGATTGCCAGAATGGCTTTTGTTAAATTCATTCAAAAGAATACAGTACATTCCGATGCGCATTAATAAAGAGCCACTTTGGGGTCTTCATAAATATTAATAACATAACCGTAAAGACTGATCGAGTGATTAAAGTTCGTGTCTGTGAAATCGCTACATTGTAATATTGGTGGTGAGTCATTCTAATACAAATGGGGCTGATAACTTGCCTCACTAATTAGTCGATTATCTCATCAATGCGCATATAAAACGTGGAGAACAAATGCGTTTTCTCATCAGCAATTTCACCTTAATCAATTTGTAATGACATTTTTCAATACCAATCTGGAGACTACGGATTTTTTTCTAGAGTGTAATTTGGCCAATGCCCTAAAGTCTATATGCAAAACAGTTGTAATGTCGTTTGTTGGAATTGGATTTGGTGTATATTGTAGTGCCTTCTCGTTACGTATTTATACGCATTATTTGCTTTGGAAATAACCAGATCTCGGAGTAGCGTATGTTATCTTGAGTCCCTTGTGGGTTCTTTTTTTTGTGTGTGCAACTGTTGTATTAGTTTTGCCAGATCCATCGCTCTGCTTACCACCTTCAGTGACAAAATCATTATCATTTGCATTATCGTTGATTTTCCACGAGCATCATGTGTAAAACCCTGCGCGCCATTTGTTGATGATGTCATAATATGTTACACCACATGCCTAATATTTCGTTTTTATTTGGGTTGGAGTACGTCAGTGCTTCTAGTTGAGACTGATATGGCACATCTACATCGGTGGGGTCAGGGCAATCTTGTGTTTGTTTTGGGTTTGATCTAGGTTTATTTGTAGCAGCTTCTGTTTCACATTCAAATTCAGAATTAGCTTTGGATGTATATCGATCTGAACGTTGAGTAATGCTTTTATAAATAGGCCTATCCGTAGAATTATTTTGATCTATTCGTTGCGTATCATCGGGGGCATTGTCCAAGTTTTGTTGTTGAGCAAGTTTAGCTGTTGCTGAATTAAGATTATTTTTCTCGGAATTTACTTTTTTGTCTGTGTGACTTTGCGTTTCGTGATTCTGGGAGTGCGTGCCCGAGTCGTTGTCGTTCCAGGGTTGCCAGCTGATTGGCAAATAAACGCGTAACCCCGGCCAGATATAAAAAATAGGTTGAAACCAAGATTTTGTTTGGGATTCCTCGGGATTATTTCTGATATCTATGTTAGAATTTTCTTTGCATTTTTGTTGAGAGCTGTGAACGCCTATTTCATCATTCTCATAAGATCCATCGTGAGGCAAATCTTTGGTTTC
Organism: Eucidaris tribuloides; assembly: GCA_001188425.1. Lineage (NCBI taxonomy): Eukaryota > Metazoa > Echinodermata > Echinoidea > Cidaroida > Cidaridae > Eucidaris > Eucidaris tribuloides. The sequence goes on from JZLH01S0505428.1 coordinate 15,357, forward strand.
AAGTGGTGTAGCACCCCTTGCAGTAGGCATAACGCCTCTTGGTGATAACGGCGGGTCATTTTGTACATCTTTTTCATTGTTCTGTGAAGATATCTCATCACGACGTCGGAATTCCCCCATCTGCTTCTCTGGCGAATCTCCTATTTCTGAAAGCTTATCTGATGGGAGCTTGTCTGTGGTTCTGTCAGCTACGTTCAAATTATTTGCGCTATCAACACCGTTCTTATTCAATATTTCTACTGAAGGTGGTTTGTTATCCATTACTTGGGTAGATGATGAGCTTACTTCTCTTTTTTGCGACGCAGATCCCTCACTCACACTTTCGTTACACTTTGCACCACCATCTGTGGTTTCATCATGTTCTCCATTCTGTGTGCTACACATGGTTGATTTTACGTGATAATTCATGTCTATGTCATTAGTCTTTACAGACCGGCCATCAGAAACATGGTCTTCCTCTCTATTTTCGATTGGCGAACTTTCTCTTTTTAACCGCTGATCGACATGGCTTGCTCTTGGGGAGGTAGCACCTACTTTGGAATCGTTTTTGCTATCACGTTTGTCCTTTGAAACCGGTCCTTTATCACGTGTGAGACGCATAGAGTCATCCATTTCTTTCCGCGGACTTGGGCTATGGAAATTGGTATTGTTAGACGAAACATTCATCTTGTCAAATTTATTACATACATTCTTGGACCAGCATTCTCTTCCCTGACTCACGAAATCAATTACTTTTTTGTTTTGAGTTTGTGCCACAGGATCGTGCAGCAGCGGCGAAATTTGTTTCCAAGAATCAGTTGACAAATTGTTAATATCGTCGCAGAGTATTACATTTTTGGCGCATTTGAAAATGGTTGGTTGAATCGCTCGTAATGTTTCTTGTCGCTGGTTCCAAACTTTGGTATTCGGTGTGGCTGTGTAGTCATGGATGATGACGACAACATTTTTGGCACCTGAAAAAGGAAATACAGAACTAGAAATTCGAGTTCAAATATACACCCCTAGGGTTGCCGAGCCTTGTCCAAATAGCATCTCTGCTAAAGGTACAAATATGCACTCCAAAACAAGGGTGCATGTTATAGGGTGCTCATTTGCCCCCGGGAGATACTTATTTGCATCCCTAGAAGTGCTTATTTACACCCCGATGTGCAAATGTGCACCCCACAGAGGCGTAGATCCTGGGGGCGTGGGGGGAGGGGGGGGGGGGTCGAGTCGGCCGTCACATGGAAAAATGGGGGGGGGGGACATATCGATTTGCCCCCAGTAATTTTGGCAATTTGAAAAAAATTCATAGTATGCAATGCAAATATATATATCTAAAAGGCATTTGAAAGCACTATAAAATCATTAAACATGGCATACAAAATTGTCAATTTTCGGAGCGCGTCGAAAATTTTGGACTTTTTCCCTTTCGGACACCCCCCCCCCCACCATCCGAAACATGGATCGACACCCCTGGCGCTCCATACAGGGGTGCACATTGTACACCCCTTCAAAGGGTGCATTTATGCTCCCTTTAAGGTGTAGATATGTGCAATACAAACACAATACTACGGTAACATCCAAATTGTACCACTTCATTCATAAACACATCTACAAAACTCTACCGCATTATTATGCCATCCCATTATTTCCCCCACATTTCTTCTCACACCCAAGCCACTTACCCTCCCTACTCAATAGTATTGCAACCTACACTATAACGCATGCATTTTGAGTTAAAGGGGTCTTTCTATAATGATGTCCTAATGAAGTTTATTATCAGAAAATGCAAAATTATTTGAAAAGAAATCAATGAATATTCTTTCTCCTTTCTTCACCAAGGCGGAGAGATTACCAAATAAAGGCGCGCCCACGGCAGAGGGGCGGGAACATGAAATTTAAAAATTTTCGCCTCCCTGTTGGGTGGGGTATTAATTCACACCAGTATCGTAATTCGGTTTCATATTTCCCGTGAAACGGTTTGGATGGCTTGGAGAGACTTCCAGCAAACAAAAAATGCCAATGTGTTCCTCTTACGCGGTCCCTGAAAGAAAACACCACCCCGCGAAGACGAAAGCGCCATATTTCAGAAAGGACCTAAGTTGTAATTTCTTATTCTTTCTCAATTCTAAAACGGTTTATTATTGCAAACAACCTAAAATTTGCTGTCATGCGACTTTTTAGTACATCGGATATAATAATATGGAGAGAAGGCCATCATCTTTATATTAGTAGCCTTATCCTCCTTACCACTATCTAATGAAGATGGCAGGCGCGTTGGTCTTCGCGGGGCAGTGTCTTCTTTCAGGGACCGCGTCAGAGGAACACATGGGCATTTGTTTGTTTGTTGGAAGTCTTTCCAAGCCATCAAAAGCGTTTCTCGGAAGTATGAAACCGAATTACGATACTAGTGACAATTAACACCCCACCCGTGCAGGGAGGCGAAAAAATGTTAAATTTTATTTTCCCGCCCCTCTACCGTGGGCGCGCCTGCATTTGATAATCTCTCCGCCTTGGAGAAGAAAGGAGAAAGAATATTAATTGATTTCTTTTCAAATAATTTTGCATTTTCCAATAATAAACTTCATTAGGATATCATTATAAAAAGACCCCCTCAACTCAAAATGCATACGTTATAGTACATGTTGTAATACTTTTGAGTAGGGAGGGTAGTTTGGAGTTCTATTGAAGATACAATGAGATTAAAGCACAGGTTTAGTTTCGGCGTTTTGTTATTTGAAAGCTTTATGACCAAAGGTCATATCGTACCAATAACAGACTCTGAATGTCTTTCGTTTTTTTCTTTACTCATTACTGAAAAATCCCGGGGGGAGGGGAGGGGGACCCCGACATTTTCGACTACAATTTAAAGTATAGTAATCCAAAGCGTTAACAAGGTATTAGCCCTAAAAAATCCAAGGGGAGCATGATGTACGTGCCCCCTACCAAACTATTCTTCGCCACTTCCACAATTTTTGATGAAATTTCATCAAACTTACTGACTTCTCCTAAGCTTTTATTGGGAACATTTTGGTGTATAGTTTAGGGTTACCCGTGAAATCGTGTTGCTATGGCAACCACATTTTGCAGGTAATATGTGTCATTTTGATGGCTTTTTTCGCTACATAGAAGAGTTACTGCCATTTTTTTCTATTGGCTCAAATATGACATGAAACGTATGTTTCATCTATTTAGAAACATATTCAGAACATTTCGTTTTTTTCTTTAATTTTGAAAGGTAAAGTGGCGCCAAAACAATAACAATAAAAAATATTGATTTTTTTTCTTGGTATTTTTCATTTTTTTTCCAGTTTTAAATTCTTAGATTATACAAGTGTAAAGTGTAATTCCATCAAAAATGTGTACCAGAATGATATAAAAATGCATTTATTCGTGTTATTTTAACTCTTTGGTGTAACCATCAGTGCATATACGTTTTAAATTCCCACTCTATGTATTGTAACACAAAATGTGAACCCAAAACAGTCAAAGTTTACTCTAAATACTCATTTTCTATCTAAAGAAATATGTGATCTTGTATAGTAATTGACAAATTAATAACTTGTGAATGTATCATGGGATATTAAAACGAAAACTTAGAAATATTTAAGAAAATCCCTTTTTCCTATGTATAGTTTGAGTTGCTTTGCATGTGTGCCAAAGTTGAGATTGATTGGTAAAAAAATAAAGATTTTAGAGAAGGAGGGCACAAGGTGCCCCTCCCGTTGGGCCACGGAAAGCCAAAAATAGCTTGGGCTCTTTAGGTTTAAAGCTATTGGCTAACATTTACCACAATTAAAAAAATGTGATCTACATAATCCTCCATGCTCCAAGTGTCTTTGATAAGGTCTAAAATTGAAGTCCCGAAAAAATTGCATTTCAAAATGATTATTTAGTGCTTTAAAAAAGTGAAAATCGTAAGTTGACCGGATTCACCTGCCCATTTCCTCCCATAGACTTACCGTGTGTGGATCTACGCTATTTTTTTACTCGCCCCGAATACTATTGTTTTTTCATTCATATCTTTCCAGTGGCAGCCTAAATTTCCAAACTTTTGTGTTCTAGGGTGTTTACTTCTCCATTCAAACACTACTATGTAGCTCACAAAGCAAAGTTTGACAATGTTTTAATTTGAAGCTCCACAATATTAGCCTATTACTTTAAGGTAATCTGAATTATACCTCTTTCAAATGAGGTATAATTCATATTACCTTAACACCTTATTAACGCTTTGGATGTATACTGTAAAATGTAGTCAAAAAACTCGCCCCCCCCCCCCTCGAGGTCCAAAATCTCGGTGGTTCCCCCTCCCCGAGATTTTTCGATAATTTATATAAAAAAGGGGAGACATTCAGAATCTGTAATTGGTGTGATATGACATTTGGGCATAAAGCTTCAAATAACAAAACTACGCCGAAACTAAACTTGCGTGCGCTTCAATGAAGAATGTATGAAACAAATTGTAAATAGTCGGTATATAATCAAGATTCCAGTTTACTTTATTACAGAAGACAAAAAAAAAGTTGTTCGCCATAACCAGATAACAGACCACACTTTCGTTTTTGCACCCATAATTGCACATTATCTTCATGTAACACATAGTATACAAGGCTTGTTATAAAACGTCGGGTAAGTGCCGTGTAAGTTTCGGGTAAATTCCGCGTGGATGTCTGAAGCTAGCCAGCCAATTTTTCCTATGGTGTCTTTCAAAGAACGAAGCTAACAAGAAATCACACAAGTGATGAATTCAAAATATAGATCCATCAAAGGTAAGACATTTGTATTATAAAATGCCACTGATTCAATTGATATCAAATTCTCCTTACTATTTTCAATTTCAATTTCAATTTATTTTACATATTTCTCAAAAGAATGACAATTGTAACAATAAAACACGCATACAGTGATATAAAAAATACGACTAAATGACGATACAAGTATTAATAAAACTTACAAATTAATCGATTTTATAATCAATATCATATAGGCAAGCGAAATCATGAGAAATATGATGGAACCTACATAAAAGAAGACTTGTATAGTAGTAGGATCCGAAATATTGCGATAATTGCCAAATATGGAGACAGTAGAATGAAAGTACTGGAAATAGAATAAACAGAGAGAATTAGAAAATAATAATAATAAATAAAAGAAAACAAAAGCAGACAAATATAGAACAATCAAGAACTACCATATTAACATTGTGTATCTTGTATAATGGGGTTGGGATTATCGAAAGACATTTTTTTTTTTATTGTGGGTCAACAATGTAAACACAAATTTTGTATGAGCAATGAAGGTATCCAACCAGCTGCCCCGCCCTCAGAAAGAGAAAGGGGAAAATGAAAATATTCAGAATAAGTCACGTAATATTTGTATTTCAGTCTCCGAGGACAGGGCAGCTGCGTGGTCATACAAAGAATTCAGGACAGTCTGTTATTCACGAGAAACGAGGCTGACGTGCATGACAAATTATGTGCTTGTGAAATATATTCGTTTAGTAACAGCCGTTTAAATTTGCGTTTGAAAACAGACAAGGACGGACTTTGAGTTATTTCCAAAAGAAGATCATTCCAAACTTTGGGACCGGAGAACATAATTGTTTTTTTTTTTCGAGTTCGTGGAAGGTGATATGCGTCACTCTGTCTTGTAGGATAGGAGTGAATTGAACTATTTCTTTTAAACATGATCTGAAAAACTTCGGGCAGTTCATTAATAGATAACTGATACATGATAATTCCGACATTGTAGATACATAAGTCCGTTAAGTTAAGTATTAAAAATGTCATTTGTGTGAGCGAGATATCCAACATTATTAACAATCCTAATTGCTCGTTTTGAATGTAAAAAAGTTTATCCAATAGTGTTTTAGAGCAATTGCCCCATGCCAGAATACCGTAGTTGAAATACGGAAATATCAAAGATGAGTATAATTTCAATAAAATATTAAAAGGGAAAAAGTATTTTAATTTGTTGATAATACCTGTATTTCTGGATAATAGTTATGATTTATATGGGACGCCCAGGAAAGGTCATTATCAATATAGAGTCCCAAAAATTTGGTGCATTCAACCTGCTGTAAATCAGAGCCATTTATATTAATTCGGTTTGGAAGGTCTTTTAAAGAATTACTGAATAACATATACTGCGTTTTGTTGATATTAAGGGATAATTTGTTTGCATAAATCCAATTTTGCACTAATATTAATTCGTTATTCAAAGTATCAGTAAGAGTTTTGGGATCACGATGGGAAAAGAACAAATTAGAGTCATCTGCAAAGAAACCAAAGGAGAGTTTGTTTGAACAGTTCTGGAGATCATTCATGTATAAAAGAAATAAAAGAGGACCCAAAAAGGAGCCTTGGAGAACACCGCAGGAGATCAACTTAAGACTGTACATATTAAGATTGACATTAACAAATTGTTTACAGTTTGACAAATAATCCTTAAACCAATCTAAAGCCCTCCCTCGAATCCCATAATGACGTAATTCATGAATTAAGATATCGTGGTTAATCGTGTCGAAGGCTTTTGAAAAGTCTAGGAAAACTCCAATCGTGTGTGACACGTTATCAATGGAATGGGCAACTTTGTCAATAAATGTCAATAAAGCATCGGATATTGTGTGTTTTTTTACGAAATCCAAATTGAGAATTAGATAGCACATTGCAATTAACGAGGAAATTAAGTGTACGGGTGTATACGAGCCTTCCGAGAACTTTAGGAAAAAATGGCAAAAGGGATATTGGGCGGTAGTTATTTAGAGAGTCTTTGGGGCCTTTTTTTTTAAATTGGGAAAACTTTAGCGATGTTCATATTCTGCAGGACAATTCCTTGAGATAATGATAGGTTTAGAATGCGAATTAAAGGAAATACAATTTCATTGATATTTTTTGACAAACAAAAATTGTTATTTCGTCGTATCCCGAACTTCTTTTGGCCTTCAAATTATAAACAACTTGTTTAACTTCCTCCTCAGTTACCGGGGTGAAAATGAAGAATGTGGGTTGTGATTTGTGAGATAACTGTGGAATTCTATCTTAGAATATGAAATGTTTTGGGGCCAATGTTAATAAAATAGTAATTGAATACCTCTGCCATATCTTTTGGGTCATCAATTTTAATATCACCGTTAACAATAAGCTAAGGAGGATCTGTATTTTTGTTTGATTCCAAAACAGTATTAATCACCTTCCACGTATTCCTTGCATTATGTTTATATAAATCAAACTGGCTTGAATGATAATTTTGTTTGGCCAGACGTAACAAAGAGGTAAGTATATTGCGATAACGTACATAACGATTCCGATTTACAACAGTTGGAGTTTTTCGATATTTGTGATAGAGGTTATTTGTATGGTTGATAGACTTAAGGAGAGATTTGGTGATCCAAGGAAGTCTGGGTAATTTTTTTGTAGTTTGATCGGGTGGACTGTTGGGTTGGTATAATAGAATTAAACTTGGTTGTAATTATATTTTGAAGAATTGTGAAAGATAATTCAGTATTGTTTTGATTATACACAATTGACCAGTCAACCGATTCCAAACTCTCCCTAAGTCTATTGAGGTTAAACTCTAATAGATCACGAAATCCGGATTTGTAAGCTGGGTGAGTATGAATGGAAATAAAGTTTGGATAAATAACATAAATTGGATAATGATCAGACATGTCTGAAACTATAATACCAGATGAGATTTTAGTGGAAATGTTCACGAAAATATTATCAATTAGGGTTGATGCAATATCAGATAAACGAGTGGCTTTTCTAATAAGAGGAATGATTTCGACAGCATCAGATCCAAAACGTCTTGACAAAATGTGACTATCTTGATAATTCAAAAGGTTATGATTAAAGTCACCCATTATTAAACAAGTCTTGTTATTGAGATAACGAGTAGACAACATATCATGAAGCGTTTCTGTAAATTCAGCAGAGTTAGAGTGGGGTGGCGTGTAGATTTCAGCTATAACAATATTGGTTTTATTTGGGACTTCAAGTTCAATAAATATACTTTCAATCATCTGACATAATACAACATTCGTCTAATAGATTATATTTGAGATCATTTGAAACATATAAACCAACCCCCCCACCTCTTTTAGCAAGTCTGTCTTTTGTTACCAAAGAAAAGTCTTTAATTTGAAATAGCGAAGTTGGTGAAATATCGTTAAGCCAGGTTTCACAGAGACCAATAATACCATATTTGAATTTTAGTTCGCTAATAAGCAATTGCAGTTGGTAAAAGTTTTTACTTAGACTTCTTGTATTAAAATGTAAAAGAAACAGATCGCCAACAGTGTTAAAACAAGATGAAAAAAGTACTTCACTATCCAAACAATACTTTGTGGGCGAGTTTTGAACTACGAAATCGTTTGAATCAAAGTCAAATTGTAATTCCCGAGATTTTGTATTCAGTGATTCAACTAGGTTAACGTTCTCACCAACTTCGCTATTTACATATTGTGCTACATTTCCATGCACATTTATGTATGGTTGTACATCGAATTCAACATTATTCATAAAATCGGGTTCAGAACTTGTAAAGACATTCGTTTGGACAACATCGTCTCGGATGACATCGTCTCTCGAAAAGAATTCGAGTGTCTAAGTCTAACGTTAGCTTGTGAAGTTGTGCCACGAAGGTCGGTTCGTCACATCACCGGCCCGAACGCCTAACTGCCATCAAATTTAAGCCCTAATACGACACTTCTCACAACATACATTCATCATTCAACCTGTGTTAGTGCCTGTCGTGTCCTGTTTTGTCACAGTTTTCACTATTTTTAGGAAAATTCAATCCGAAATCTTCGTAATTCTCTTCGTTGTCGCACCACACAGCTCATCACTCTAGCTCGCCATGGCAGACACCGCGCAAGCACTGTCAACCAATGAGGCACATTTTCGGATATTTTTTTTTTCAAAATTGGTTTTCAGATTACATGTACAAGTTGGTCTAGATTCCTTACGGGAATGGGGGGTTGGGGTGGTTATTCAAGGTTTATTTGAAAGTAATAATTATGATACACATCAGAGAAAAATAGGTTCAACTTTGCACCTTTAAAGTTGCAGGACCAATGTCACACTGGACACCTTAAAGGTGCACTGGGCACTGAAAGGTTAGATTGCACGCAAATTTTTTTAAAATTGTAATTTTTCTCTTTCTTGCAAAATGTGTTTGTGTGTTTGTGAACCACAATTTACGTTAATTCGAGTGCTATTTATATTAGTTACATTATAATGGAATTTACTATCACTTACAAATATTTAAAAACTCATACATAATCAAGACCCTGCCGGAGCTCGAACCTACGACCTCCCGCACGTGAGACGGACGTTCTTCCCACATGGCCAATACGCTGGCCGTGAACTTGTGTATTTTCACATGATTATACAGTGTTGAAGCCGAAGGTGCATTATTTTCATCTTTTTCAGGTGGAAACTTTGGACCTATAGGCGGTTTTTATAATATATTCAAATTCCATGCATATCTTTTATACAAAGGTCGTTTTTGACAACCTGAAAGCTTGTCTGAGCTTGTCCGACACAGAAAATAATATAATGTATGAGTTGCATTTTCCGTATTGAAATTGTATTCATAAAACGGATGATAGAAATAGTTCACACCAGGCTTCGGAAGAGAAAACATCCATAAATTTGCATAAATGTGCATCTAAAAGGTGCAAACTTGCAAACATAATGGAGTGGGCGAGCGCTCAGCCGTAAAAGGTGCAGATTTGCTCGAATACCGCGGCAGAAATTGCTCTGCACCTATTTCCGCAAAGTTGCATCTTGTGCGCACCTTTATTTTTTAGTATGTACTGCTACTAATAATTAATACAAATATCATTATTCAACATGACAACCGTCAGTAAAATGTATTTATTAAAATACTAATAAATAAATCATCATATCAAGTAGTTAAAAAAAAAGAATAATGATAGATGTATTTGCATTAATTATTTGTAGCAGTAGTATCATAATTATTTCAAATAAACCTTGAATAACCGCCCCTACCCCCCATTCCTGATCTAGACCCACTTGTTATTTGGAAACCAATTTTGAAAAAAAAAATGGGAAAGTATGCCTCTTTACAGCCACCGTACTACAATTCGCGTTTTGATCGGTCGCATTGGTTGACAGCGCTCACGCGATATCAGCCACGGCGAGCTATTTTCCGATAATAGTGAAAACTCTGACAAAATAGGACACAGCAGACAGTAACACAGGTTAAATGATGAATGTATGGTTTGAAAAGTGTCGTATTAATAGGGCTTAAATTTGATTTCAGGTATGTGGTGCGAAAGTACAATAGCGCTAGGGTATACATGATTATATAGATGTAATTTCTTTGTTAGCTTTGTTCTTTGAAAGACACCATCAGAACAATTGGCTGGCTAGCTTCAGACATCCACGGGGAATTTACCTGAAACCCGACGTTTTATAACAAGCCGAATACTATACCAACATGCAGTACAAGAGCACATGTTTGCAGAGTAGTTTTATCGTGTACACGAAACAGTATCACCGTGATATTAAACATCTGACAGGCATTTACTTTGAAAAAGTTCGACACACTTGCTGTATCAATATTTCACCCAACTTAAAATAAAATGTCCAACAAAATCACAACTTCCTATGACATAATAAACCCAGATGGTTAATAAACAACTAACACCCTCATTCTGTTGAAGTAATAGGCTAACATTGTGAAGCTTCAATTAAAAAAAATGTCAAACTTTGATATCTAAGCTACATCGTAGTGTCTGAATGGACAGATAAACACCGTAGAAAACATAAGTTTGGAAAGTTATGCTGGCACTGGGAAGATATGCATGATTAAATAATTTCCACTCCGGTGGAGGACAAACTAGCCTAAATCTAAACACAGTAAGTCTACGGGAGGAAATGGATTGATGAATGCGGTCAACTTGAGAGCTTGTAGTTTTCACCTTTTCAAATCATCATTGTGAATTGAAAAACATTTTTTTCAGAGCTTCATTTTTAGACCTAATTAAAGGCAATTGGAGCATGAAGAAAGATGTAGCTCACATTTTTTTTTTTAAACTGTGGTCATTGTTAGTCTGGCGCTTTAATATTCGACTAAAACCTCATGTCGCAATGTTACATGATCAATGAAAATCCTAAAAGCTATTCCGGCTACAATTTACAATCTGCTTTATATAGTGCAAAATGAAAAACATACATTTGGCGTACATGTCAAGAATCAAGATAAACATGAATTTTAATGAATTTTAACTCTTTGAAAAGAGCTCAGACGTAAAGGGTGATTCTCATATTAATAAGCTCAGACGTAGGGGTGATTCTCGGGTATTTGTAACCAAGTAAACCGTGGCATTGCCATTATCCAGCAGAGCCTGTGGTTGTGCCACTGACCGGATATCAGTAGGTTTCAGGTTCGAATCCTGTTGGGTCACTCTTTTTCTGAGTCATTAAAATATCAGATAAAGCATTTGATGTTATTTATCATTAATTTCATAATACAGACATGAACAGCAAATTTATTCTGCATCTTAAATTCTTCTCGCAAACCTTTCATTTTGCAGTTTTTTGATAAAATTGTTTATGACAATATTAATAATCAGAACCATACTACATGTAGTTTGGGGTCTACAATTAGTTAACACATATAATGGTTGGGGGTGGGGGGGGGAGGGCGGAATATGCGAGGGAGCCAAGCAACCATGCCCGAGCGAGAGGAGCAAGCTAGGAGAGGATGTGGAAGGTGGGTGCCTACCCTCCCACGGTGAGACGTTATTGCATTTTGATGCTGTTAATCGTGCAATTTGGTGCATGTGTTTGACAAGTTTTACCGACTTAAAATAGTCCTACTGATTAAGATAAGGTAGCATATTGCTGTAGATATTTAAACAGGAAGAAAAAAAAAAGAATAAAATCAAGAAATGAAGGCGGCGCACAGTGGGCCAGAATGGCTCCAAAGTGCGACAAAATTCATATTCACTGATTTTCACGAAAGATGTTGCTGAAATGAAGGGATTTAGGGTATTGAAACCCATAGAATCTAAATAAAATATTTTTAAACTTCTATAACGTCATCAAAATACCAATATCTGATTGGCTACCATAATGCAATGAGGAATAGCATATTTCTCATGTTCTCATGTTGCTTGAATGATGGGTGTAGGGGTAATCAGACTCGTGAAATCCAATGAAAATACTTTCACACACCTGTGACGTCACTAAAATACTGGTTTCTGATTGGTTGTCCAAATACATGGGGGATAACATGTTTCTCCTGCTTTCATGTTGCTTATATGATGGGTATAGGAGTAATTAGACTCAGAATCCAATAAAAATATTGTCAAACACATATGACGTCATTGACATGCCGGTTTCTGATTGGCTACCCAAATCGAATGAGAAATAACATATTTTTCATGTTCTCGTGTTGCTGAAATAATGGGTCTAAGAGTAATCGGACCCGTAGAGTAAAACACAAATATTTTCAAACACCTATGACGTCATTTAAATACCAATTTCTGATTGCCTGACAAATTTTGATGATATTGATATCCGTTGGAGAGACCTGAAACACTGAGAAATGTTTCATTTTCCAAAATATTTTTGAAACATTTTGATTTTAAAAAAAGCAAGGAAAAACAAAATTGAATGCACCTTAAAGGCACTGTATAACAGTGTTT
>JZLH01S0505428.1:42510-62609 GCA_001188425.1 Eucidaris tribuloides
TCAAACGAGAACATGAGGAAAAAATGGCAAGAATAAAGAAAGAGGAGGAAGAAATTAAGGCAAAGAAGGAAATAGAGAGGATGCGAATCACGAGAGAACGGGAAGATGCCGAAAGCAAAAGAGCACATGACGAGAAGTTGAAAGCATTGGATACTGAGAGACAAGTGAAGGAAGAGTCTATCAGGCAAAGTGCTGAAACAGAAAAGAGTATGAGGTGGTTTCCATGGTTTAGAGGATAAGGATAACAGTAAAGGAAGATCACTTTTACTCAAAATGACAATCAGTTTCACTACGTGTACAAATGTACTGCACAATATATGAAGACATATTTCCGTTATCATTGTTTTTTAATCTTGTCTTTATGGAAACATTCAATTTCAATAGAATTTAAGCATTCATAATTGGTTTCATTTTTGATTGAGTGATTTTGCAATTTTTTTTCATGAACAAAACTTCACAAAGAAAATACATGTACCAAATGTTATGACACTGTATGAGTAAATTTTGATTTCATGATACAAATTATTGTAGATTAAACGAAATTTTCACAGATAATGAGCAATATAAATCGTATATCTTTTGAAATCTATATAGCTTTAGGTTGGGAATATAACGCCTTTATTTTGTTGTAATTATCTTAGGTAACTGTACGTGGTTTACGTAAAGAGAGTTGGGTGAGTGTTTTTATATTAAATTTCTCATTTTACGCCTTTTCTCTCATTGCCATATCAATAAGTACAAGCCCAGAGATAGGCAGGTATTGATTTATAGTCGTTATTAAAATCCTTACATAGATACGTGAATCGTGAATCAAAATTATATTACCATATCAACATACGGCGCGTGACAAATTTTCATGTCTCACGTATTGATGGAGATTATAGCGTTATTATTTACATCTACCAAATATTATGAAACTATAATGAGTAAATTTTGATTTCATGATACAATTTTTTAATGTATATGAATGCTGTATAATCGATTAAGCTGTATTATAATTCGATGAATTCTTTGTTTTCAGCTAACCTTTAGTAAAATCAATTGTAGATGGCAAATACGATGGGAAATGCCGACAATATTGTGTATTTTATATTAATTTTTGTTGTGTGCCGAAATACTACAAAAGTAATTTTTGTGTACCAAAAAATAATAATTGGATAAAACACTATCAACATTGATATCAATTTCTAAACGTCAAGCGTGATGATCATGCTTACAGCTATTTAGTACATTTAAAAATTAATTTTTGCACGAAATAGAGCTTGCAAAGACATGAAAAATGTAATCTTGAGAAATTTAATTTGCTTAAGAGATAGAAAAGATGAAATAAATCAACAAAACAAGATATTATATTGGGCAAATCAAATTAAAGTAGCAATAATAATTCAATGTTTGGTATTAATGAAATATTCAAATCACCTGGTTCATCTCAACATATTTTCCTAAAATAATCAGAATAAAGGATCATACAACTGTGTTACTCATGCGCACATGACCCAATTGAACATTAATCGTACCATAACTTCGCTTCACTTCTTAAAAAGTAAGCCAAAAACATAACCCCATCTCAAATTCAATTACTGAAAAGCAAATAAACTTTCATTAAACAAAAGGATAATTGAATTTATATATTTGTATTTTTTTGCACTAGCATAAGACCATGTGTATTGGTAATGGTATGGACTGAAGAACGGGTACGAGGCCATGGGTATGGCTTTGGGTAAGGGTCCGGAATTTGGGACCCGGGTACGAGTACGGGTATGGGTACTACAAGTCTTGTGTCCACTAAATTTTACCCGTCTTGGTTTCTCAACACTGTCCTAATAAGTATCACCATCCATGTAGATCCTGCATTGATGGTGGACTTATGGATAATCAAATTAAAACACTCTCTTTTGTTAATATTTAATCACTTATGAACAAAAATGCTACATTGATTTAACTTCATGAGGTTATAAACTCTGCGCACCCTTTGTTTAAAATGTTAAAGATGTTTCCACATCTCCATTAATAACAGTGAACTGACCCAACTTCCCCATGTTGGAAATAATCACTATTGTTAGGTTTCATATCTCAATTTAATGCTTGTACTCTCTTGAACTTACAAAACACCGTTTCAGAAAAAGGATATGTAATCTGATCCGATTCAAGAAATTAACCCCCCAAAGTTCAATCTGCAAGTTTCGCAAATTTGCCAAAAATTTCAAGTACAGTTTTTGTCGATGACACAAGTTTTTGGTCAATCTGTCACAAAGTATTCTATTGTCACCCCAGACATCAGAAAACAACATATAAACTACTGAAAAAATTGTTTATAGTGACAAATTATGATGTTTAAATTAAAGGACAGCATCTAGCAGTATGTATATTGCCTATGGGAAATCTCGGGGGTCCCTCCCCCTCTCGAGATTTTACATTTTGAGTAATTTTCAAAAATGGGGAAGTTTCAGAGCGAACAATTTTCAGGTTATAAAAAAAAACATTCTGGTGTACCTAAAAAAATAATTGCAATGAATTTAATTTCTTATCATTTTCCAAAACTACGGTATTGAAATTATTTCACGCATGAGTGAGCACAATCCGCTTTTGTGCAATCGGCCAAAAAATGCATTTGCGCATAGAACTGTATTCTTATAGTCAATGTTTAATGCCTCACAGACCAGTGCTACAGAAGCTCTCAACTGATGTGCACAAGTATTCAATCCTCAGCATACTCAGAGAAGAAATAATATTAATTTTGTGACAGAAAAGACAAAAATGAAGCAATGATTCAGATTCACTCCCCTAAAAAAGAAGAAAATGTCATGTTTGCAAGATGGCCTGTGAATTGACAAAATGGCATTTTCTTCTTTTTTAGGGGGTTGGGGTGGGTTGTATCTGAGTCATTGTTTCATTCTGTCTTTCTTGTCACAGAATTGATAGTACCTCTTCTCTGAGCATGCTGAGGATTAAAAAATGAAGCAAAAAAAGACAATGATTCAGATACAACCCACACCCACCACCTAAAAAAGAAGAAAAGTGCCATCTTTTCAATTCGCAGTTCATCTTGAAAACATAACATTTTCTTCTTTTTAGGGAGTATATCTGAATCATTGCTGCATTTTGTTTGTTTTTTGCCATAAAATTGATATTTCCTCTAATCTGTGCATGCTGAGGATTGAATACTTGTGCACATCAGTTGAGAGCTTCTGCAGCACCAGTCTATGAGCCATTAAACATTGACTATTAAGAACACAATTCTGTGCGCAAATGCATTTTTGACTGATTGCACAAAATCAGATTGTGCTCACTCATGCGTGATATAATTTCAATGCCAACAGTGTCATCAGATAGCTTAGGTCCAAAGTAAAGTATTTATATGTACAAATATACCAAGCTGTGAGATAGTATAGTGGAAATTATCTATCTGAGGAGGGACTGGCATAGTAACATTTTTCCGAGAGGCGAAGCCCCGACAGTCAGGCACAAGATTGAAATACCGTTCTTTTCAAACATGTGTCAAAAGATTGATATTCGGCTGTTTTCGAGCACTCGCCGTAGATGGCGTAAAATTTGAGATCGCGCTGCATACAGGTGTCCAAGTCGTTTTATTGAAAACTGAGTAATGCGTTCAGAATTATAGATTAATATCACGTACGAAGCAGCGGTCGCTTGCGCTCGGGTGAATGAACTGGTTATCTCATGATAACACGTCATCCTGGATAACTCTCGAAAGTTGAAGATGATGACATAGATCTACACACATAGATTATATACGCACGCATACACACACACGTACGTACCTGTTGACCTACACACCATCACCAATCCCAACGCGTGAGTCTATGTGGCAAGTTACGCTAGCGTGAGGTTGGTTTGCACATTGAGAACGATATTGTCCATCTGTCTTCCGCCGTTTCATGTTATTTTTCTGTACTTGTCACCAATGTCTAACACATGTAGGAGATTACCATCAGTCGTCCAGTAGTGGCACAGAATAATCAAACAGCCCCAAAATATCTCATAATACGTTCCTCGCCAATATACCATGCCGAACTCGCGATATTCGACAGAACGCCTGTAGGTTACGTCTAAAAAGGACCGTTTCGTCCAAATCATTTAAAATGTTTTAGCCTAATTACGCATTCCAGCATAAGTTCTCAAATTGTCAAGGCTCAATTTCTTTAATATTTTCGTAGAAGGTGCTTCACATACTTCTTTTGATTCACGCGAATTTTCTAAGAAATCGAGCCTTGACAATTTCCGTAGTAATTTTTTGAAAATGGTATTGCAGAAAAGAAAATTGCAAGCCATAGGTATAACACGCAAGGCATCGTAATGCATGATGGGAATAAGGTTAATGTATTATTCATTAACTCCAAAAAGAGCGGAATACCGTTATTTTTAAAAAGATTGATATTTCGCTCTTGCGTTTGACTGCCCGAAGAAATATATTACTGCCAGTCCTTCCGAAGATAGATAATTTCACTATACTTTCGAACTTAATGCTTGGTATATTTGTTTTATATCCCTCCCAGTTAATAAAACTGAAAAATCATGTCAAGCGAACTTTAAAGAGTAGTGCTATTAAATGAGTATTATCGCAGTCTGCTTCCGAATTGGAAAAGTTTCTACCCAACTGACCAATTTGCTGTGCAGTGCATGCAGTATGTACACAGCCCGCACAAGTTGCCTGCGGGCTGGCGTAGTAAGCCTCAGCCGTACGCGATGCGAGTTATTTTTTGTGTGTAAATTTTCCGCATTTCAATTTATGATTCATAAATCGGCGCTAAAAATCCGAAGGGTCAACGTGACATCTTCATTGTAACACCAATAAAATGTTAAAAAATAACATTAAAATAAAAATAAGTATACTAAAATTGTCATTTAGAGTTTCGCGGCGAATCAGACGCCATTTTGATTTCGGGTAATGAGCATGCGCGGTATGCGCGGTGCTGCCGAGACAAAGATAAAGAAAAATATACGGAGCTGTGGCAAAGATTTAAAATTTCTAGTGAAATTATGTTTGATCGTATTAGCATCAATCAACCAATTGCGATTTAGAAAATGCTCATGAATATTCATAAGAGGATATATATGAAAAATAAAAATCTCACTAATCATAATTTTTTTTGCGTAATAAATTTTCTCCTATTATGTTGTCTACTAATTTGATACACACTCTGTATACTATATATATAATTTATATATATATATAATATAATATATTAAAATATTATATATATAATATATATATATATATATAGTATATATATATATATATATAATATATATATATAATATTAGTCAAAATAAAACAGACTTTTTCAGTCCCGTCATGCTTAAATCCAACAAAGAAATTATTAACATCACGAATTTTCGGCACCTTTGCCATTTGTCAAGTGTACGAAGAAATAGACTGATTTGAATAAATACTTTTACATCATGCTTATTTAAGAGACGGCATTCACGCGTTTTCACTGTATGCGCGGACATAAGCGTCTCTATTGGGGGTAAGCAGCATTTTGCGCGGTTACAAGAGGAAACGAGTGGGCATACGTAACAATGTACATGTAATTGCACTAAGTCAACAGCCCCTATGATTGCTATCGCATTTATACAAATTAAAATACAAAATCGTATCATTAATTTTCTAATAATTAGAATAAGTAGTAATGTTAAGACTGAACTCTAATAACAGTAACTCTCACTGTAAAACATAAGGTGGGCGTTATTATGCAATGCTATATTAAAATAAACTTAACGGTATTAACTCCACTAATATGAACAATAAAAGGCAAAAATTATGTCGGTTATCCTTGTGATTTGTTGTAAATTATTTGTAAAATGGTATAGGGTTAGCCCTGCAGGCCACGAGAGGTCATTATTGAGGCCATCGCCTGAAAGCTCCGCCGTTTTTATGATTGTTTTTGGAGTTTCTCTCAGTATGTCGGACATTTAAAGTTCTTCAAAACCTTTGTAGAGTATAGCAACATGAAGATCAGAGATTTTGTGATCAGGTTTGGCACTGAAATGCTTCGCCAGGGCAAGGATCGTTGGGTTTGTTTCTAGAGATAGTGCTCTTATGGTTGTTAAATGCGTGCCTGAAATTCGTAAGTTCCCCAATGTAGAGAACTCCAGGGCATTTTATAAATACTAGGTATTAAAAATAATACTTGTTAATTTGTGAAAAATTTAATACAAAAAAACTGTACAACAGATTATACTGCATTGATATAGTTAAAGCAGAATAAGTGAAGCATTTTTGTTTGAGGTGTTTGAATATAATATCAAATAATCAGTTTAATGTAATTTTATGCTTGTTTAAAAAATTAGGGTTCAGATTTTGCTCAATATCCAACCCGCTGTACAAAATGAAACTGTAATAAGGAAATTCAAAATGTGTGTGTGAGGTGTGGTGTTTGTCCCCACACAATAGACAATGGCAGTGGAACAGCGCACAGGTAGGAACATTGGTATGCCAATCTCTCACTACAGCCGGCTAGAAAATGCTTTATTAATATTCATTAGTAAGTAGCTCCGCTAGAATTTATTCACTATCCATTACAATTGTCTTAATGCTATTGTGTTGGGGACTATATATATATATTATATATATATATATATATATAATTCTGGAAGACACTTTAGGAACACTTCCATTGATGTCCTGTGTTAAAAATTTGTCTGCCTTAATATACAAATTTTACGTCATATTACGTAATGAGACACAAAAAAGTCTCCTTAAAGTCTCCTTACTAGAAATTGTGCCTCCTTAAAATATACACATTATACAGTGGTCTGTCTCCCTTTTGTGGGAACCAGTATAAGATATATATATATATATATATATATTATATATATATATATATATTTTTTTTTTTTTTTTTAAAGGAGCCCGAAGGCATAAACACCTTAGCTCCGGCAGGAGAGTGTTAACAAAACAGGTTAGAACACACTCTCATCAGCAGCCAGGGTGTTGGCAAGATGTTAAAAACCAAAATGATTCGTTGCTGACATCAGACGTGTTAAAAACACGTCCTGATCCTGGCCGGACGAATCAGGCCGTAAAAAAAAACTAAAACCTGTTAAAAGGGGGGGGGGGGGGGGGGGGTGTCTTTGAAGCAGATGGAAAGTCGCGGTAGTGAAACCGCGTTGCCAAGACAATTGATGGCGACATCGCCGAGCGCGTAACATCACAAATAGAAACGCTAGTCTTTCCTAAGCCGTCTACCGTCTCTCCGTGGTCATCACCTTTTCCTGATGTCATCCAGCCTTTTCCTGGAAGTCAGTGATCCAACGATCAAAATGTAATTTTAAAAAGACGCCGAAGGCATAAACACTACTCCGGCCAGGAGAAGTGTTAACAATATATATATTATATTATATATAAAGTTCTTCAAGATTTCTGGCTCCAGAGGCCTTAATCGAAGGTACTACTAAAATTTAAAAAGAAATACGATACGTGGCCTGATGGGTAAAAGCAGCATTGTAAATTTTGACATGTAGTATGTTATTGATTACAGCAGTGTCCTCTAAACTAATTTGGGGTCTTATTTTCTCTCTACTATTGTTCCTTTATAACGAAATTATAACTAATGGACCAACACTGAAAATAGAAGGTGTGTGTGTGTGTGTGTGTGTGTGTGTGTGTGTGTGTGTGTGTGTGTGTGTGTGTGTGTGTGTGTGTGTGTGTGTGTGTGTGTGTGTGTGTGTGTGTGTGTGTGTGTGTGTGTGTGTTTGGGCGTGTGTTTTACGGATGTCGGGAGGATATGACTGGTTTGAGAGCGTTGAAATTTGTTTTTTTTTGTGTGTTGACTATTCTTGTGGGACGGGTAACTTATTTTGCTTGTGGATCACCAAATAGGTAAACCAATGATGGTCACACACTGGCATATGAGGTCACGCGTTTTGAACTGTGAAATTGTTGCAATTAGTTTGCCTTGAAACGCACCAATTTGCCTTTGAAATTAAATATTTCATTTTACCACCTTGCATTGGAATAATATAGATTTTTCTAAAGGGAAATTTTACAAGGATTTAAAAAAAATGAGGAAATTTTTAGGTACGGTCATGTAAAGAGAGGTAGAGCAATTCGACCACATTTTTTGTTAAAAGTGTCTGACTTCAGACAATCACTTGTTCTTCTCATCATACCCTATGTCCACAAAGACACCATATTTGAATTGTTTTTTTTTTAAATATATACTTTTGTTGTGATACCTACAGTATGTTCCTATAGTTTTTTTTTTTGGATGTACAAGGATCTCCACGACACATGCAAAAAAGTTAGATTTGTTGTCTTTTTGAAGATTGATTTTAAAAATTGCCAAATGTTTATTTCAACAAGTAATATTAGGCTTCAGAGTGTTATTAAAAACAAAATTAAGTACCAATCACATTATATTCCCCAGAAAGAGTTCTAAGAGTACAGAAATGTTGAATTTTGTCCTCTACACAAATTCTGCTATTTTGCACATGATTGGAAATTTTCAACCCTTTGCAAACATGCAATAAATATATTGGTACTGAATTGATGTTGATTTTTTTTTTCATTCCAATATATCTTTCAACATATGCAAATCATATGGAATGACATATCGTTATTCAATCAATGATACTGCTTCAATTGTGCTATATCTGAATTATCTGAATTTTTATATATCATATCCTTGGCTCCCCCAAACCTATTTTCATAAATGTATCCATGAGACAAGAATGGAAATTGAAGGTACGAATAATTAACAGTGCTCATCAAAACTTAAATTTTGATAAATCTCAGACCTTGGTAGGTAGTACCCGTCACTAAGAAATTGTTGTGCAAACATGTAAAACGTGTCTCGCACAAGTGAACCGGTTCCCTCATTAATAGGTCCTCACTTCAAAACACTTGGCCATAGCTATTTTTTTCATGAAACAGAAAACAAAATTGATCCATGATCCCAGTTAGCACTCTTGGCTGGGGTCACAATTCCAAAAATTAGCCTCTACGACGGTCTTGCGGCGAGGTTTTAGCCGATTTCGCCGGCACCGAGCGGTGGCCTCCGAGGCTGCTGCTGCTGTGTTGCCATAGTCCTCAAAGAACCGTCGGCATTCTCTTAATAGCGTTCTCTCTTGCCACAGCCATTCCACCATCTGTCCACATCCTGATGTTGTCAATCCAACCTGTCTTCCTCCGTCCTGGCCTGGCCTTCCCTTCTACCTCTCCTTCTATTGTTGTTTGCACTAAACTATCTGGTCGCCGTTTCCAATGTCCGTACTTTGACACTTTTCTCTTCCTCAGTTGCACAATCAGGCTTTCCTCTTCAGTAACCCCTACTCTTTGGCGAATCCATGCATTAGTCTTCCTGTCCTTCCAGCTGACCTGTAGCATTCTTCTCCATACCCACATCTCTAATGACTCTATCCTCTTCATGTCACTTTGTTTCAATGTCCAGCTTTCTGCACCATAGAGGGCTAAACTCCACACCAGTGTTTTCACCAACTGCTTCTTTAGTTTCATGCTGATCTCTTGTGCCTTCCACAATCCAATTGGTTGGCTGGTGACATCCTTTGCAATGGCTAATCTGGCACCTATCGCTGGTGTAGAGTCTCCGTCCATTCCTACCATTGAGCCAAGATATTTGAAGGGGTCTACTTGTTTGATTGCTTTGCCATCAAGGAAGAATTTATCGTTGCTTCCATAAACCATGACATGAGTTTTTGCTGAGTTTATATGGAGACCAAAGGTATGGCTACATTTATGTAATTCCAGTGCCTGTTTCTCCAGTTCTGTCTTTGAGCGTGCAAGCAATGTAGTGTCATCAGCATAGCGGATATTCCATATTGCTCTTCCACCGACAATGCTGCCCGATCTTTCGTCTAGTTTCGCCTTTACCCGTCGCATTATGGCTTCACCACAGGCATTGAAAAGTAAGGGGGATACAATGCAGCCCTGTCTAACCCCTTGTTCAAATGAAAACTGGTCAGTGTGGCCATCTGTTACTCGGATAACTCCAGTAGCTTTTGAGTATAGTCTCTGTAATAACCAAACTAGGTGTTTCGGGGTGCCAAAATCCATGAGAGTATTCCACAGGACATCATGATTGACTGTGTCGAATGCCTTGCTGTAATCAACAAACATCAGCCACAGCTGTTGATCCTGCCTTTTCACTGTTTTCTCAATGATGTTACGAATGGTGAGTATTGGTGAGTATTGGTGAGTATACCAGCAACAAATCCAAACTGCTCCTCAGCAATCTGCGGCATTACAAAGTACGCTATCCTAATACGTATGACATCGAGCAGCAGTTTGGAGGCATGGCACAACAGACTAATATTTCGGTGCTTGGAGCAGTCCTGTGTTCCTAGTTCCTTTGGTAGTGTGATTATTTCGGATTGTGTCCAGTCGCTTGGCCAATCACCAGTCTTCCAGATGGTATCGATTATTGTCTTTATGGCTTGTACTACAATATCTCCTCCAACTTTTTACATTTCTCCATTAACGTCAAGGCCAGCTGCGTTACTACTCTTCAATTTCATAATGGCTGCTCTATTTTCAGACGGCATAACTTCTGGTTCCAGAATCTCTGGTGGTTGTTCATCAGGAGGGTGCCGTGGGAAGTTTGAGCTAAAGAGTTGTGTGCCATACTCTTTCCACCTCTCTTTAATGTTCTCAGCTTCGTAAAACAGCTCGCCATTATGGTCCTTGATACCAATACCTGGCTGAGGAGACTTCCTGCCACTAATTTGTCTTATCAGATTGGGCTGTATGCAAAAAAGTAGCAATTGCTTTTTCTGGTTTCTTGCTTGAATCCGTATGCATAAAAATAAGGAATTGTTTGCAAGCAAAGGTCCCTGCTTGCATTCCAAAGCAATTGCTTGTTGCCTGCATAAACATTTTGAAACAAAGGTTGTTCTTGACAACCTGATAGTTTGCCCGAGGTTTGCAGGTTTGTCCGGTATGACAAAAACGAGAATATGCAAATTGAATTCCAACCATCATACACTCTAAAAATAATCAGTAGAATCGTTCCTCAATGGTCACATAAAGAAACATCCATAAATGTGTATTCATTAGTGAAGTGATCTTTCGTAACTCCCATGACAGGTAATGTTTCCCCTCTCACGCGTAATATTTTAATACATTATACGAAACCCGCCTTTGTGCCTCCATGAAAGTAATAGACCGTATACATAAAAACACCTGCTAACATATCAAGCCAAAGATCGATTTCAAGCAATTGCTTTTTTCGTATGCATAACATTTTGCTTGTGTTCAAACCGTTTGCTTTCCATTCGTGAGCAATTTATAAAGGTCCCCACAACCATACAATAGCAACGTCACGGCGGTGCGAACACGAACAAATGCTAGATCCGTACGAGTCGAATACGTGTGGGAAGAAGCCTCCCATCTTCACAACTCGCAGTCAACGACATGAATACATTTAGAAAGACGCAACGTACCTCCAGGATTGAGTTAAATATTTAACCCTCTTCCTAAAATATTTTCCCCCAATTTTTTCTTGATATAGCAAAAAAGGTATTTCTTAATTTATTCTCCTTTTGTGCAGCTTTGGTTTGGTCTAAATACGAGCATGGACATGTTTTAAACTCGAACGTCGTAATTAAGCAAAAGCGCTCAAGCTGGTATTGAGGAGCTTGAAATAAACCCAAGCAAATTCTTGTCAGAACAAGGAAAAGGTTCTTTTTATGCATACGTTTTTAAGCAATTTCTTTCACCTGTAAGCAAGTAATTCTGCCTGTTAGCAACAACTTTTGTTTGCAGGCATTTGCTTATCGCAGTGCACTCGGATTTCACGGTAAGCAAAAGATTATGCAAACACATTTAAGCAATTGCTTGAGCTTGATTTTTCTTGACAACCAGTTGCTGGTGCTTGAAGCAATTCCTTACAAGCAATTGCTTTTATGCATACGGCCCATTGTATGTACGCTTAGTATTTCCAGTTCTGAATGATTGCTCTGCGTCAACACTCAGCCTAGCCAACCATTTCCGTTTTGCCTTGCGACATGCTGTTTTCACAGATTTGCAGAGGTTTCTGTATTCTGCACCTTGAAAGTTTCTTAACTTCGCTTGGCGCCTTTGGTGAATCAATTCTTGGCATTCTGTGTCATCTATCCATGGCTTCTCAGTCTTTCTTATCATAGGACAGTGCTCTTTTGGTGCTGAGGTTAATACAGCTACCAGTACTGGCCATGTAACATCCTTGCCTATTAGATGATTTTGACAGTGGCTTCAATTGCAGCTGCTGTGGCTGGATCTTTCAACTGCATCAGGTTGAGTTTGAACTTCTTTTTAAGCAATTTCTTCCTGTTCCAGCTGCGACCCTTCAGTTTAATCCAAAAAAGTTGGTGATCTGAACCACAGTCCGCCCTGCGTAATACCCGGCTGTCTATACATTCTCGTCTATCACGGAGTCTGATGGCAATGAAGTCAATTTGGTTCTTCCATTGGCCACCAGGGGAGCACCAAGTGTACAATTGGTTCTTTCTATGTTGAAAACAGGTGTTTACGGCAATTAGTTTGTTGTCACTGAGCCAGTCAAGGAGCATTTGTCCGCGATCATTACCTTCTCCAACACTAAACTTTCCACAGGAAATGTGTTGACAATCTGCACCAATCTGGGCATTAAAGTCACTCATCACCACAAGTCGATCTTTCTTTGGACATTCATCCACTACCTCTTGCAGCATCGCGCACATTGAAAGCACCTTTTCATCTTCTGCTTCAGTTGTTGGCATGTAGATCTGGATTATTGTTACAGGTTGTGGCTTTGCATCGAGGCGGATTACAATGATTCTATCTGATATTGGTTGAACTTTCAATACTGATTTGACAGTCGTTGGAGCTATAAGGAAACCCACACCTCTTTGATGAACTTTATCATCTCCTACGTAAAATTCCATCCATTTATAGTCACCTGTCCTGATGATGTCCATCCATCCTCCGAGGCACCGCTGGTTTTAATGGCATCGCTCAGTCGGCGCTGAAGTTTAACGCAAAGTTAAAATCCTGGCGGACCCTGCCCACTTTTCACTGGCCGTCCAAAATAGGCCTACGTCGCCACCCAGGTACCGACCTAATCGAGCAGTTACCGTCCGATCGCTGGGAGATCGGTCGGTCACTGGGCGGTAACTTCAATATCGGTCGGCGTCCGAGCGGCGATACTCATTGTGCTTAAACATATTGGGACATTTTCTTTTAAGACAGTTACAAACAGAATAATAGTGATCGTGTGCATGCGACAACGTATCTTGTGCCCTGCAATGGGGAGATCAGTGCACTGCACATAATACTAGCTGGAATCGACCACAGGAGATACAGCGTGTCCCAAAAAAGTCCTCATGATAGACTGCTAAATTAAATATAAAATGAAGCATCGTTCTGAATTGAGTGTTCATATTTAGAAAGCCCATTTTATCTTTTAACTTCTTTGTAAATTTCATTGGACTCGTGGTTCGTTGCTTTTGAATACACAGTCTTTTATGTAACAGAAGTGCTTTTCAGCCCAGTCCAAGTTTGCAGAGCTACATCAATGCATCAACCTACACGGAAATGAGGTGGAAGAATTATGCACAGAAGAACACTAAAAGTTTACGAGTGTTCTTTCACACAATCTGTAAAAGCAACCACGACAAATGGAACTGAACTTTGAGTAGTTTTAATTTCAAAAATTGAACAAAATGAATCGGTCGTTGAGATAATTAAGTGAAGCATTAAATAAGGTATGGTATATGTGTGGTTTGCATTACTTTTTATCAAACTTGGAATAGGCTGGAAAGCACTGCTGTTACATAAAAGCCTAAGCATTCCAAACCAATGAGGCGAGACCTTTGGAATTTTCACAGGAACTACAAAATTAAGAGGGCATTCTCAATATGTAAACTTAGTTGAATATAAAACTTGATTTTGGTAATGATTCTGTGGTCTACAAGAGGGATATATTTTCTGGGACACGCTGTATTTGGGGGATGCATTTGGGGTTGAGTAGTTGTAGTCTTCGCGTGGGTTGTTCGTGAACATAAAATAATGCATATTGCGTAGGTGATGTGTACAAAATACGCAATTGTGTGTCGCGTAAAGCCTCTGCCGTTATTGTCAGTAGATTTTGTCTAGAGGTCAAAGGTTGCGGAAAAATCGGTCCTTTGTAACTGAATCAATGGAGAGGATCGGCAGTTGTTGCAAACATTGCATAGGCAATACATTATACCATACTTTATGCATCATTACTGAACTTCAAGTTGAAAGCTGTATCCTGACTAGTCTCAAAGTCCAGAAGCTATCCATAAGGCTGGGGGGGGGGGCCTCTACCTGCTTCCCATAGACTTAACACGCACCATACCCCAATTTGTGCGGCACAAATAAAATATCGCGTCCAGGAGGGGCCTTCAGCAACTGCATGGCCACGGATTATGCATTTCTCAGCGCGCTTCACAAAAGACAACTGCTACATTTTCACGAAGTTTTCATGTACGTTGTATGTCTTGTTTTTATAGTTTTCAATGAAAACTTGTCCATGGCCAACAGTGGGAGACCGTTGGGAATCGGTAGGTCACCAGTAGCTCACCGCCAGAACGCAGCTCGCAAAAGCACCCACGATTTTGTCCAGTTTTTACCTAAAATCGTCGGTGACCGACAGGAAATAGATAATGAACCGACTCGAGAATCGCTGGTGCTTTACCGCACGCTCAACTTCTCCATCCATGCCTTAAATCGTTCGGTTACAATCCGATAGATCGATTATCTAAATTGGGTCCTACAGACCGATTATCAAAAAGGGTAGGCCGATTATGAAATGGGTGAGAAAACTGATATCAAAAAGGGTCCAATAGACCGATTAACAAAAAAAAAAGAGTCCACAGACAGTCGGTCTATACAGTAGCCTTTTCCTTAATCGATCTATGGGTCTCCTTTTGAAAATCGGTCCACCGGACGCTTTTTTGATAATCTGTCTATAGGACCCTCGGTCTATTGACCTCTCACCGTTCTATCGGACCCTCGATGTTTCCCCCAATCGGTTAGTCGCCACTCTGATTTGTGCTTAGCCTTACATCCGTCTTTTGACCCCTATCGATTGGGAATAATGTCGCTAGTCATAAGACCACTATTCATAAGGACCATTTTTTACATAACAGGGCCGTTATTCATAACGTGTAATTTCCTATAACGTGAAGGGTCGGCTATTTCATAAAGGAAATATAGGGTCAATTAATTCCATAACACTTATAAGGACCATGTATTCATAGGGATTGCCACTCATAATATAAAAGAGGGTTGCTTATTCATAATCGAAGAAAAGGTCCATAAACTATAAGGACCGCTATTCATAATAAGTCATAAGGGTCCACTATACATAAATAAGTCATAAAGGTCGCTATTCATAATACCAAATTGGGTTTGTTTAACATAAGAGGTCCCCTACTCATAATCAAAGAAGAAGGTCGCTATCAATAATAGACAGAACGAGGTCCAGTATCACAAAGTCAATATCCAAAGTTCGTTATTCATAATGGAAGAAAGGTCGCTAATGCATAATGGAAGAAGAGGGTCGCTATTCATAATGAATGAGAGGGTCGCTTATCATAATCGATAGAAGGGTCCGCTATATCATAATCGAAGAACGAGGGTCGCTATTCATAATCGAAAAAAGGGTCGCATTACTCAATAATCGAAGAAAGAGGGTCGCTAGTCCATAAACTGAATAAAGAGGTCGGCTATCATAAATCGAAGAAGAGGTCCTAGTCGCATAATGTATTGGGAAGGTCGTTTTACATAATCCATGAAAAGAGGGTCGCTAATTCAATAATCCAAAAGAAGAAGTCTCGCTAGTCATAATCGAAATAAGAGGTCGCTTAGTCATAATGGAAGAAAAGGGTCGCTAATATACAATCAAAGAAGAGGGTTCGCTAGTCATGAATGGAAGAAAAAGGTCGCTAGTCATTATCAAATAAGAGGGTCCTACTCTCATAATCAAAGAGAGGGTCGCTTATTCATAAATGTATGGGAGAGGTCGTTATTCATAATTCAATAACAGACGGGTCGCTTAGTTCTTTAATCAAATAAGAGGTTCGCTATTCATAATCAAAGAAGAGGTCGCTATTGCATAATGTTATGGGAAGAGGTCCGCTATTCATAATCATAAAGCGGGAGCGCTATCCATAATACGAGCAAGAGGTCGCTATTCATAATCAAAGAAAAGGTCGCTATTTACATAATCAAAGATGGAATGGTCGTAATTCCATAATCGAAAAAGAGGTTCCCTATTCAATAATCAAAGAAAAGGGTCGCTATTCAATAATCAAAGAAAGGTCCGCTAAGTCATAATCAAATAAAGGGGTCGCTATTTTCATAATCTAAATAAGAAGGGTCGCTATTCCATAATCGAATAAGCGGTCGCATAGTCAATGAATGGAAGGAAAAGGGGTCGCTGTTCGATCAATCAAAAGAAGAGGTCGGCTATTGCATAATCCATAGATAAGAGGTCGCTAAGTCAATAATGATAGAAAAGTGGTCGCCTGTTGATAATGTTATGGGAAGGGTCCGTTATCATAATCCATAAAAAGAGGTCGCTATTCACAATCGAGTAAGAGGGTCGCTATTCCAATAATGTTGGAAGGGTCGTTATTTCATAATCATAAAAGAGGGTCGCTTATTCAATAAAGAGGAAGAGGTCACTATTCAATAATGATGGCGAAGGGTCGTTTTCAAGTATCATGAAAAGGGTCGCATATTCATTAATCAAGTAAGAGGTCGATATTCCATAATCAAAGAAAAAGGGTCGCTATTATAATGTATGGGAAGGGTCCGTTATTCATAAATCAAAGATAGAGGGTCGGCTATCATAAAAGAGATAGAGGGTCCACTATTCAAATAATGTATGGGAGGGCCTTAATTTCATCATAATCACAAAACAGAAGAAAAAATGGAAGTGTTTGGCGCTATCATAATGCAAACTAAGAGGGTCCGAATATTCATAAATACAAAGAAAAGGGCCGCTATTCATAATGTATGGGAAGGGTCCGTAATTCAATAATCAATAAAAGAGGTCGCCTTATTCATAACAAGAGGAAGAGAGGTCCACTATCATAAATGTATGGTAAGGGTCGTTTATTCATAAAGCATAAAAGAGGAGTCGCTATCATAATCGAGTAAGAGGGTCGCTATTCATAATCCAAAGAAAAAGGTCGCTAATTCAATAACAACAAGATGAGGGTCGTTTAATTGCATAAATCCGAAAAACAGGGTCGCTATTCATAATCAAAAGAAAAGGGTCCGCTATTCCATAATGGAAAAAGAGGTCGCTATTCATAATACAAATAGAGGTCGCATTCATATCGAAGAATAGGGTCGTTTATTCAATAATCAATAAAAGAGGCGTCGCCTATTTCATAACTGAAATAGGTCCGAAGTCATAATGGGACAATGGGTCGCTTTTCATAATCGAAGAAAAATAAGTTTCTAATTAATAAAGTGCGACAAAAGGTTGGAAACCACGATGAAAACAAATTACGGTCGTTATTTGATTGATCGAAGAAGGGTCGTGCATTCATAATGGAATGAGAGGGTCGCAATTTCAATCTGAAATAGAAGGCGAAATGGGTGAAAAAGAATTCACGTTACATCCCACAAGGAATTAGCGACCCTCTTTTATGATTATGTATAACACCTCTCTCCATTACATTATGAATAGCGACCGCTCTTTTATAATTATGATACGACCATTCCACATACTTATGAATAGCCGAACCTCTGTCTTTGATTTATGAATAGCGACCCCATCTTCTTTGATTATGGAATAGAACGCTCTTATTTGAATTATGAATACGCGACCCTCTTTTATGATTATGAATACGACCCTTCCCATACATTATGAAAAGCGACCCTCTACCGATTATAATACGGACCCGACTCTTTTTCCATTAGAAATAAGACCGTTCCCATAACATTCTGAATAACGACCCTTCCCATACACTTAAGTGAATAGCGACCCTCTTAACCGATATGAATAGCGACCCCACTTATGATTAATGAATAACGACCTCTTCCATACATTATGAATAGCGAACTCGCTCTCTTTGTCGATTATGAATAGCGAACCTCTTATTTGATTATGAATATTGCGACTCTCTTTATGATTATGAATAACGACCGCTTCCCATTCATTATGAATAACCGACCCTCTTGCCGATTATGATATAGCGACCCTCTTTTTCGATTATGATATACGACCCTCTGTTCTTTGCATTATGAATAGCGACCTTTTCTTTTGATATGATAATCGACCCTCTTACTCCATTATGAATAGCGACCGCTCTTTTATGATTTATGAATAACGACCCTTCCATACATTTATGAATAGCGACCCTCTTGCTCCGATTTATGAATAGAAACCTCTTATTCCATTTATGACTAGCGACCTCTCTTCTTCGATTATGAGAGTAGTCGACCCTTTTTTCGATTATGAAAGTAGTGATACCCTCGTCTTTCATTATGAATAGCCGACTCCTCTCTCTCCTAATTAAGTGAAATAGGCGACCCTCTTTATCGACTTTGAATAGCGACCCTTATGAATATTGATCTTTATGTATAGAGGCCCTCTTTGTTGTATTAATGATATAGGGACCGTTTATAATAACGACCCCCCTGATTTTTTGGTATTATGACATAGGACCCTTATGACTGTTATTTATGTATAATACGACCCACCCTCATTGTCCTATTTATGATAGCAGCCCTTATGAATAATGACCCTTATGAAATCCGACCCTTATGTCTATTATGAATAAGCGGTCCTTATGAAAATATTTTTTTTATAATAGCGGTCGCTTATGATCTACGGGCGGACCCCCTATCGATTGATGCATAAGATTATTATATGTTGAGCTACTTGTTATATACTGTTATGAAAATAGGATTTCTGTATAGATAAAACAAATATATTAGTTTTTTTATTTCATTATCGTACTTAAAAGACAAAACAAAAAGAAAAAAGCAATATTTTAATTTTGTTTTGCCATTAATTTGAACAATTTGATATTGCTTCCACATGATAGATATACAAATTAATGAGTTTACCATTAAATGTTCCTCAGGGCCAGGAGAGCCTTCCTACTAGACACAATTAAATGCTGAAATAATTTTACATGGCTAGTGACTATGTAGTAATTTTCTTTTCACACGTATAGCACAAATCACGCTTAACGTCAGGCATCAGACATCATAATGTATTAGTTATCTTACTTTTTTTTTGCGTTTCTGGAAATTATATTTTTCGTACTGACTTAATGTTTTAATTACACATTGTACCTCGTCAATTTATTTGTAAGTTATCTTTGGTTATAGTTGAAATGTGGCAATATTTATATATGTTTTTATATTGCAAAGTCCTGTAGAGGCCTACATTTAGTATCATAATTTGAATTTGAATATTTGCAGAAAATAAGTTCAATAATACTGCTATAACGTTTTCCTTTTCTACTCTATATTAAAACTCAACATACTATTAATCCTAAAAAAATAGCTCAGTGGATAGATTTAATTTTTTTTTAAAACACCATTACTATAATAAGTTACACTTTTTAAGGAATTTTCCTGAAATAATCTGAACCATCCAATAATTTTTAGGGTCGTGTACATGGAATATGTTTTTCATAGGCCTAATCTGCGCAGTCACTTTATTTTGCCATAACGGGAACAGTTTTTACGAAATGTTAGTTTTTTCTGCAATTCAAAAACAGGGAAGGTCTTTGTTATTGTCATGGTTTAATTAAATATCTGCCATTATTCCAGTTTGTCCAAATCTGCATATCAACTTGAATAAATTAGAATACATAAATGTTTTCTTGTAACCACAAATCAAAGGTGCTTCTTTAAATGTTTCATGTTTGGTGTCTTGTTTTGTTTTCTTTTTCTTTTTTGTTTTGACTATTGTGGGGTGCACAACTGCGTGTTTTTGTGTTCAGTAGAGTAGCCAGCTTTTTTGGTAATGGGGGGAGGGGGGGCCAAGACACCAAATGTATCCGACAACGGCAAAATTGAATTGTCACATAAATAGGTGTCCCCGATCACTGAGGGGGGAGGGGCATGGGGGGGATCTCCCACCCAATGAAAAGATTGGGGG
>JZLH01S0505483.1:28196-42026 GCA_001188425.1 Eucidaris tribuloides
ATAAGCAACAAGTGGGCCAAGTTCATGGAAAGTTTCTTTTGACCTTTGACCTTATTCAATTCGACTCATATTCGAACTTGAACCTGCGCCTTCAAGAGATGGAACTCTGGTATGAATTTGGTGATCCACCTCGAATCTATAGAAAGTTATTGTGTGTACGCCGACGCCTACACCGACGCCTACGCGGGGAAATAGGATACTATGTTCTCGCTCCACTACGCATGCAGTCATGGAATGTTCATGGACCTATATCAAATCGACTCATATTCGAGCTTGATTCTGCGCCTTCAAGAGATGGACCTCTGGTATGAATTTTGGTGATCCACCTCGAAGCTATAGAAAGTTATTGTGTGTACAGTTGTACAACCCAGCACAGTGCAGTCATGGAAAGTTCATTGACCTTTGACCTTATTCAAATTTCGACTCATATTCGAAACTTGACCTGTGCCTTCAGAGATGGACATCTGGTATGAATTGGTGATCCACCACCTCGAAGCTATAGAAAAGTTATTGGGTGTACAACAAAATTGTTGACGACGCAGACGCCGACGCCGACGTCTACGCCTACCCGGAAATAGTGATACCTATGTCTCGCTCCGCTACGCAGGCGAGACAAAAATGAGAGCAAGTTAAACAGGCCTCATATGATTTGACCTTTTTGACCCCTAGATGACCTTTGACCTTATCATCCTCAACAACACACATGTCAATATACCTAAGGATCATTTATACCAAGTGTGAACACAATAGATGCGGCAACAAAAGAAACGAGAGCACGTTTAAACATAGCTTCATATCATTTGACCTTTTTGACCCCTAGATGACCTTTGACCTCATCATCCTCATTAAAACATGTGGTATTACCGAGATCAATTTGTACTAAGTGTGAACAAAATTGATGCCAAAAAGGAAATGAGTGAAAAGATAGACAAAAACTTTAAGAAAAATGATGCACATTGCCTCATATCATTTGACCCTTTGACCTCTAGATGACCTTGACCTCATCATCCTCATCAACACATATGTGGTATTACCAAGGATCATTTGTACCAAGTGTGAACACAATTGATGAGAAATAAAGAAATGAGAGCAAGTTAAACAAAAACTTTAACATTTTTGTAACAGACCAACAGACCAACAGACCAACATACCAACAGACCAACAGACAAACAGACCACAGGAAAAGTGATTACTACAAACCCGCCTAGACATTATCTCTCTGCAAAGTAGCAACAGAAGGTATAGAAAGTAATTGTGTGTACAACATACATGTAGCACAGTGCATAGCACAGTGCCAGTTATGGAAAGTTCATTGACCTTTGACCTCTGACCTTATTCAAATTCGACTCATATTCGAACTTGACCTGCGCCTTCAAGAGATGGACCTCTGGTATGAATTTGGTGATCCCACCTTAAAGCTATAGAAAGTTATTGGGTGTACAACACAATTGTTGTCGACGCCGACGCCGACAACCCTACGCCGACACCGGAAATAGTGATACCTATGTCTCGCTCCGCTACGCAGGCGAGACAAAAATGACTGCTTTAAATTTTTCATAACATTTTTATTACAAGCACTAGTAAAGCTACTGGTGTCAATATTTTGTTTTCTGTTTAATTAAATCACATGAATTACCTCCATACTTATCCATATAGTATATCATAGTCATATAACCAGAAATATATGTATTTAGTCAATTTTTATGATTAGAATATTCCATAATTGATGATTTGTAGCAACATATCAATTTGAACAAGTGAAGGGGATATTGTAATAATAATGGGGTTTTGTAGTGCACTATTCAACATAGTATCACAGCGCTTACACATTATTATTACCCTGGTTACAGAGTAAATTAAATAATTCTACAACTTTTCAAACCGCACTCTCGACTCCCTGCAGAGCATTCCAGCCAGTCGCCATTTTTACAGCGCGCACATGCTAATCAACCACTCTCATTCCACCAGTTTCCCATTTATACACCTGGGTAGAGAGCAGCAATGTGAATAAAATGCCTTGCTGAAGGGCAATTATATCAGGCATTAGCTGGGCTTGAACCCACTATCCTTAGATTGGGAGACGAGCATTCTACCACTCGGCCACAACACCTCCGCTTCTTGTAAGAAGGTATCACCCAAAGACCTTTGACTAAATACACATGCAGACAGAGGCGCAAATCCAGTGGGGATCAGGGGGACATGTCCCCCCCCCCCACGCATTTAAGGTGGGGGACACAATATCAAATCCCCCTCCCCCACGAATTTACATGTTTAAGTATCACTATCTGTATTTGCAGGTAAAGTTACCAACTCTGCAAAATTTGGACCTTACCCCGAGAGTAAAATGAGAATTTTTGGTTTTTCATTTCATTTTGTATTTTCACTAGATCTAATACTCAACATCAAATTCATATTTTTTTTGCATAAAACAGCTATCTTTGGTTTGAAAAAAAATATTATGATCTGACCATTAGCAGAACACACTATGTGGGCTGCTGTACAGTATTACATTAAAGTAAACTTGTTGCAAAATTTTAACAGAACATTTCAAAGTGTCAAATCAAATTCTTATTTATGTTTTCAATCAACTTTGCTTGCTTGTCAGAAAAAAAAAATATTTACAAAAGTGTGGTCCATTTGTTTTTTTGAGGGAACTACATGAAGACCCCCCCCGCCCCAAAAAAAAAAAAGAACAAAGCATTTCATAGTCCTTCCCTTTTACATCATTTTGAAACCAATATGCTAAAAAAAATTATGGCATTATGAAATCAATGTATGGTTAAGAGTGCATTAGCGCCACGTATAATACCCAAGCGTAGGTGGATCGCATTAATGCACAAATTCTAAAAAATGCATTGTTTTGTAAAGCTGGTCTGTGCTCTAATTATTCACTTAGGCAGTGCATTAATTTCTTGACCACAGTATATCATAACAGGTTACTAAAGCACTGGGGTTGTACACAGTGTGTTATCTCAAGTTACTTATACACAGCAGATTTACATTGATACTGATATCTCACAATTCACATGTAAGTGCAAGTACCCAATGACCAGGGAAAATAATGCACTCACATGTGACCTAACTGTGACATTCTCATTGGTTACAGTTTTTAATCGGCTTCATATATCATAAAAACATGTATTCTATGCCATAAAAACTTATTAATTCAGCTTCTTCTTACTGTTTGTTTCTTTGTATCCCAGCTTTACAAACAATACATTTGTGCTATGTTTCTCGCATCATGAGGTATTAAGTTTCCACAAACCTGCTTCTACATGTATTTCTCTTGAGTGTGTACATAGCTTAGTAACATTCATCTGATGTATGTGTCTAAAAATACAAATCTGCTACAAGTAGGTCTCATAATGAATTTGATCTTTTGCTTCAAAATGAATCTGAATAGTTAGTTAAAAGTAAAAGCAAAAATTGTGTTGTCAATAATGGCAGTCGTCAAGCTTGCTGTTTTTTGTGCAGAGTGTCAAGACAGAAGCAAATCTTGCTTAGCAAGCACTTTTATGAGGAACTGACGAAAATGGTTGAAAGCTCAAACAAATTTTATCATACACACTAGACCTATTGATACACAATTTGAGTGTCTAAAAGTTCACTTAAAATGTGAGAACAATCCAGAATTCATCAGACTCCTTTTCCCACTGGGATGTCTGGAAACATTTTATGTGCAAGATAAAAGAAATTGCTCATTCATAGCTCGGGCACACCACATGAATTCCATTTGTATCTCTGTTTAAAGACACAATACAACATTGTGGGAGATCCTGTTAAAAATGTCATGAAAGTTTGCTTGTCTGATCATATCTGACAGCGTTTGAATGGACAAATAAACACCCTAGATCCCAAAAGTGTAGACAGTAATGCTGTCACTTGTAAATATGTACAGATAAAAGATTGCCACATGAAGTTATTCTCTGCGCGATAACAATTCTCTGCAACACAGCAGTCGCATAGGGGAAAACTGGAATGGTCTCTCATGATTTATTAGCTTTTTTAAAGTATTTCTTAATGATCATTTTGAACTGTGATTTTTTTTTTTTCAGGCGACTTCATAATAACCATATCAAAAGAAGACACTATGTACCATGGGGAATATGTAGCTCACATTTTTAAATGGAAATATTGTTATATACAATAGCCCTAAGTAAACATGGTTTCTGCTATCTACAATATTAATATTTTTGTGACTACGCAGGTAATTATTTTTTTTTTTTTAATATTTGCAAACAATTTTTTTTTTTTTTGTTTTTGTTTTTATATTTTAAATGTTGAGTGCGCTAATGTCCGAACTATCAAGGCGGACAGGTAGTAGTTATACGATACTCTTGAATATCTTTAGGATTTGGAACATGGTTCTATGATTACATTAGATATCAGTACAAGATAACAGATTATCATGAGACTAGATAGATAGATAGATACAAAGAGACAAGTAGACTGAAAGAAGTCAGTACTCAGGCATCTTCTTATTGCAACACTTGAGCAAATAATGAGAAGACTGTGAACGATACCGACTAGAATAAGACAAAATCTATTTTGTATATTTGGTGAGCATGACCAGTAAGAACAAACAAACCATGACAGTTAACAAAGTCATACGAGTCAATTCTTACCAGAATGAGAGGAATCAAATAGTAGAGGGGTGGTAAACTTGCAAATTCACCATTTGATTTATTTGAACTACAAGTTTTAATACTCTCTAACTCACAATTACATAAACCACAACTACTTATGACACTCCATTTATGGAATGGTATTATGAGCACCTGATGGGCAAATTCAAAAACAAAAGGATTTTATGTAGAACATCATAGCTTATGTCTTAGCAATAAAACCTACATCAGACGCCAATATGTATCTTGAGACTCAGCATAAAGGGTAAATATGAGAGTAGAGCTAATTCAGTCTTTAATCAATCGTAAACCATTGTCTATCGAAAATCTATTGTATATTAATCATTTCAGAGCTATAATTCATAGTATTTACTGTTCCTGCCAAACTTGTTCTCACAACATATTGATCACTGTGTGTAAAATATAAAAAACTGTAATGAGTGAGGTAGCCGGCAATCAGGGAAAAATAATGCTACTTAATTTTCAATAAGCATCGTATGACGTTTGAAAAGCACACGATTTCATTAAGTTCATTCAAAAAACTGACCACTAAACCTAATGCGAGTTGGGTATTTCGCTCAGCATTAAAAAGTTCTCCCTCAACAGAAACATAGAGATTAGATTTTAGTCCAGGATTTTTCAATTTTTATAACTTCTCACTTATTTGTGAATGTGTCGAGAGAACTGAGATATATTGAATTTTCTGCAATGACGCGAATCCCGTTTGCCGAGCAGATATTGTATGCGCCGTAACATGGTAGCACATTAATTGCCTATGTATCCCTGGATGACTATGTATTATTTACAAACAACACCGAAAACTCACATCGTCATATTGAGAATCCGTGAAGAACTATATATGTAACTAAACTGCGCTGAGAGTTTTAATTGCATACGAAAGATATGAGAGTTTTACCATCAGAGAGCACTTATATAACATGTCACAGGTTGTCTAGTGATTTCCAGTTATATGAATTGGTTTGTAGATATGTACTTAAAAATGAGGAGGCCTAGCGATCAACAACACGTTAACTAATTGACAATACATATGAGACAAAAGCAATATGAATAGATGCGCTACAATCGGTAACTCACTCACTCACGATGATCGAGCAGTCCTGAGTGCGACTCTAGAATAGCGGGGTGCATTCGTAGCTATAGATATGGCAATGATCTCAATATACCTCCAATGCTGCACTAAGGGTTATTTGTATTGATGTTGTTGATTATTTATCCCATGAACAGAATGCTCAACATTGCACAATCAAATATCTAAATCATATTAACACATCGCATTATAAGCGAAAAAAAAGATTTGTGATTTTTGTTTTGAGTTTACATTACTATATTATTGATTATCTATTTACTATTTTATTACCAAACAACCATAGGTATCGAAGTTCTGTACACGTTAAACTCGAAAATCCATCTCAAGTCTATTGATACGATAAGGTTCAATTATGTACCTGAAATTACCCACAAAGGAAGTGGCAGCATCATATAACAGATTTGCATGAACTCGTCGAGCTCTGCATCCATACAAATTAATTCAAGCTACTATCTTTTTAACACTCGCTAAGATAAGAGGTCACGACTCTTCTGAATGGGGCGAGCACACGATTTAGGTAATATCTATACTAACAAGAAAGTTAACTGTTACCACTGCCTTTGATAGACTAACCTAAATACGACAACAAGAATACTTATTGTTGCTAGATAGAGCAGTATACATGAGAAGTATGACTTTGACCTAACATATTTCTTCTTCGCTTTCTAGAAATCTCAGAAGAAATATAAACCGACGTTACGCTCATATTTTTGGACGTACAACCATTAGCACATGTTATTAGCTGTTACGTCACCGTTTGACACGCCACAGCTCACTCTATGGCATGCCTTAACGCGAGGATACTACATCAGGCATGGTCCACACCTAAGGATCACTGAAGATGTAAAAAGTAGCAAATCTGACTGCAAAACGACATTGCAAGTTGCCAATGTCAGTGAATCCGTTAACGGGAGACTCCCACACACTACACACACACGAGCCCACAACTGATCAAATAACACTGCAGAACGATTCACACAACATCGGACCAGTCGAGAATCAACTAGAATATGGAAAATCAACCAACTAGTTCGAGCGAGCGTGCAACACAACAAGCGGACAAAACTGCACTATGACTACATCACGCTCCACATTGCGTGAGAGTTGGCAGCCCGCGATCTTGCCACCAACGAAACAAATGCCGATAGGATCCAAACACCGTTACTCCACTATCATAGATCATAATTTATCACTCTTGGCAAGAAACCGAATAGTTCTAACCACACTAGCAAACAAAAACCTAATGACATATTTGAGTGATCATGATTCAGGAAGAAAGTAATGACCCGCAGATAGATTTGAATTCTTTCCTGGCACCTCTGTATAGTGCAATTACAGTCTGCACTCCAGCTATTGTGGCCAACAAATACTCAGCCAAATTAACAATCACAAACAGGATTTACCGAGACTGCTTTACTATTAGAAAGTGCAATGACGATAACATGCTACTACATTAGCTGAGTGTGCTTTAACGAAACATTTGTCTCCAAATTTCATGATTCAAGCACGCACACAACCACAGAAACAACCAATCTGCCTTTTGCATGCCCACCGCACAAGCACACACACAGCGCCACACACACACAATCACGCACACACACCCACCCCCTGATCCCCCCCACCCCACAGCCCGAACTAGCGCATTAGCCACAGAAGAGTTGTGCATGTACTTGTCATAACATTCAGCCTGGTAGTGAATGACAACGAGACACAGTGTCATTGTTAGTCCACAAAATTAGAAACAAACCTATTCAGTACCTAGCTACTCGGCATTTACCCAATACAAATACCAAGCTATCAAGGGACAAAAATGCACTATTGCAATAGAGCACATTTTAACACATGCATCGACCGATCCTCTCTTCTCACATACCCCATATGAATCCTGGAAAACTGTTATAAATGCTTTGAAACGACATCCATCTACTAGTCTTACTATCTACCGTCACACATCACACGGGAGGCACAACCCGCACCACGCACTATAACAGCCGTTGTCAGATCAGTCCGCTGTTTGGGAGGAAAAAAATAGAAAGAAAAAGTAATTAAATATTTACATATCTAGCAGTGAAAGATTTAGCATTGGGACAAAGCAGCCTTTACCAATTAAGATGACAGCACAGGTCTCCATCAGTTCACTTGTTAACTGCTAAAACAGACTGAGCGATCCTATTTGGAGTCAAAAATACTGATAGGGCGAGGGGTTGGGGTGGGCTGTACTATTCCCCCCCACCCACCAACACACCAACTCAACACCTATCACATCGACAACAAAAGTCGGATTAACACCAATTTTGAACATGCAAATTCTTCTCCATAATACTACTAATATTACTTCATCACTAATCTAAAG
The DNA here is from genome assembly GCA_001188425.1 of Eucidaris tribuloides. Classification (NCBI taxonomy): domain Eukaryota; kingdom Metazoa; phylum Echinodermata; class Echinoidea; order Cidaroida; family Cidaridae; genus Eucidaris; species Eucidaris tribuloides. Next base: position 36,283 of record JZLH01S0505483.1, read on the forward strand.
TCACAATATATCACATAATTTATTATATTTTATATCAGCAAGTCCTTACACACTACTTAGCCAAACACTATATCACAACCACCAGAGACATCCATCTTACTTTATTAGACCACAATGTATAACATTTGGCTGGCGAGTGACAATTCGCACTCAGTCAAGCCAATTGAAGGTCATATGAAACTTTTATATGATTCAGTGCAATTTGATTATATTCAACAGAGAAAAAAGACACTACATATGATCAAACATGGAAATACAAATACAGTAATCTACGAGTTCAACATTACTAGTTATGAGAAAATGGCGGAGAAATAAATAACAGACCATTCATCACTTTACGAACTTGTATTTCATGCTTGAACCTGTCAGTAGTAAATCTATCGCTACAAGTGTATTATCACCATTTAGAATCTGAGTCCGATAAAACCACCATCATACACAAAAAAAATAAATCTAAAAACTAACTACTTATAAATAATATAGAAACCAGGGAGAAAAAACTAGACAATTGTGTAAACATTGTCACATGCAGCTGACGGTTTCAGCTATTATCCCTACGCCGCTGAAATGTGTGATCACGGCTCTGTAATGTGAAGAGAGACATGCCAGACAATTCATTGAATTGGTCTCTAATGGACATATGGCGCAATACACTAGCCGGGGAAATTCACGTTCAGCACGGGCAGGCCATCTAATACGGAGCAAAAAATTAAACATACTAGCACATCAGGCAATTGCGAAAGTATTGCCAAAACTGTTCAAAGAATGGAGAATTCTGCTGCGAGGGATATAGGAAGAAGCGGGATAGAGCTGGATTCGAGTATATAATTAATGCTTGTAAATCGCTCAGAAAATAACATTCAATGACAACAACAGAGAATACGTATATGTCACTATACAAGTTCGTTACAACGTTGTTCCACCATCACTTCCTTGAAGTTGTATTCCTCGAAGACAGAGAAATTTGGCAACTCAATTGGATTCAACGCACCCCCCGGGTACATCAGAGCGTAAATTACCGATACTCCCAAGCAGAACATATGAAATTTTTGACTGCCATGAGAGCATAACAGGTTTTATACATAAGTCAGACATTATGTTTTAATCTTAAGTACCACGTTGAGGAAATAAGATTCTCACCCTATAATCCAAAACGAGAATATATAACCAAATTTCTCTGATTTTAAAGTTAGATATCTGACAAAGATACAGCTAAAGCATCAGTCTGAATATGCGGCCAATTACCTAACGAGAATTCTAATTTCCTGTTCGAGTAACATTGTCTAGTCGCATTACGCTGTCATGAGAGAGCGAGAGAGCGGAGGCAGCTGCTCAGGAAGAGAGGAGGAGCGGATATTTGTGTAAATCATCCCTTCCGCAAGGACCAGCAGTGCTCTGTACGTTGCGTCGAGAATCAAAAAAGCTTTGTGGATGATCTGGATGTTCGTATTGTCTCTGCTTTTCAGAACGATTCCAAGCGCCAACTGCATCTGCTCTGGAAGAGCGGCATCTTTGCACATACTGGTGAACAGAGGGAAATCTGCTGACAGCGGAGGTCAGGAGAAATATCGCAATTAATGAGTAAATTTCCCACTATATTCCAAAGCCGCTCATATATGCGATGTACACTTGTAGGCCGACGCAAGAACACTACTCGTCTAGGCGAGAGATTCAATACTTTTTCGCGTCAGTCACATAAGAGATTCTTCTCCAGGAACAGCCTTACTTAATGTACTCCATTATAAATTGAACAAGTGTTTGCAAGAGAACACCTTAAGTATTAAAATTGTATCATTAGAGTACACGTGATAGATAGATCGTCTGTTTACATGTTATGGCCAGACCGGAATTTTATGATATTATATAACTTCACTTATGTGGGGCCGTTTTTGGTTTACAGCGTTTTGAAGGCAGACGGATTATATGTACATTGTGGCAAAGTGTTATTAAAATTTATGGGACAGTAAGAGGAATCAATTGAGGTTAATTGACACCAAGAATCAACCTGGGCGATCAAATTTCCCTCATGGATTCCTTAAGGATTTCTCGCATGTTTCTATCAACGGACCCGTTTCTCAATAATTTAATGCATCCTTTGGCCAAGCCGATATGTACCACCGTTTGGAAATCGCCCAAAGCGTCATTATGACACGATCCCCAGGAGGGAACGCACCATCTGTATCACAATTGACGACTTGAGCCTATATCCCTGACTTCCAGTACTATCAAAATATTTGAAAACTTCATCTATAAATGGCTCCGGAATGATACTGTGCCCATCTGTGGATAAGAGCCAGTTGGTAGTGTACCAGTTCGTCGACTACCTCTTGCAATACTGATCCTGTCATAATTGGTATTGTGAAACTTGATTCTAAAAAACAAGCGATTGACGTTTTTACTTAAGTTGACTTTAAGAAAGCGTTCGACCCGGATAACACGTTGTGTTAATCGATAAACTTGTTAAAAATGGAAATTAAACTGTAAATCTTGTGAACTGGATCAGATCTTTTTGTGCCATACGACAACAAAGAGTTAAACTATGGTAAAACCTTATCCGAATGGTCCACACACTCATGGGGGAGATACGCAAGAACGAGTTAGGAACGCCCTCTATTCCATCATCATGTGTCAGACCTATAAGCCTGGATCTCCACTCATGGTTAAATATAGTTGATGAGACAACCGTTTATCGATGTTTCTGTAAATTGAGCTGTCAAAATTCCCACTACGTCTTACAAAGTGTGGCAGTTGATGAATTAGTCACTCGTGGTCAAGAGAACAATGATATGCAAATAATACCGAAGAAAAAATAAGAAATGGTGATATAATTTTACTAAAGATGCAATTACACGACATCCTCTATTATTGAAGGAGAAGCCGGTTAGATGTGTTAAGCAGACCAAATTGTTAGATTATGCTCAACGAAGATTGAATTGGATACCATATCCGACGAAATTTATGCAGAAAGCACAAAGACGTTTGTTTCCTTTTGGTGGCAATTGAGACGAGCAGGTCTGCGCTCAAGAACGAGATTGTTAAATACTACAAAGCTTGCACTGCGTCTCGGTCTCGAAATACTCTTGCCACGGTTTTTCATGGCGTTATACCAAAGAAACAACAGAAAGCTAGAATCAATTCAGAAAACACGTGCTCTCAGAATAATGTAACCCCATGTATCGACCGCGAAGCCTTTAGCCTTGTTAACCATTGAACCACTGATCGCCTCCGTAGAAAGAATATGTGCGAAACTTTCATTCAATACAGAAAACGCCACACCAACACCACTGAAATGCTCTCCTTCAAACACCCAAGAATAATACACATGACAATCTGGGGGGGCGGAGAAATACCAACCGTCTGTGGTCTTCCTAAGATGTAAAAGCTAATAAGATATAAGAACAGCTTTATTCGTGGTGTTTTGTAATAATTTAAATGAGTCAATATTGTTTATGCTTTCCACTGCCTTTTATTTCTTATCGTATTTTCAGATTTTCTTCTCTTCATCCTCCCTCCCTGCTCTTCCCAAACTTCGTCTTTGACTTTCCTTGTGTCATCACTTTCTTTTGGAATGCAATTCTGTAAACGGTAATAATAATTATGTGATTCATTGTGTTGTATTTAATTTAAATTCAAATTTAATTGTTGATTCATTTACACAATGCACTTTGTTTGATCAATTTGATCCCGGTGTCTTGCACGGCATTTAAAATAGTACCCAGAATGCATAATAATGATATTATAGTATTAGGCGTTGTTCTTCTTACAGTAGTGGAATTTCACGTCGCTAAAGATTTCATCATTAATATAGCTGGAAAAACATGTGCAATAGTTAATATTATCTATCCTTCTGTTTTCTTCTTTTCGCCTTTTATTCCCTCCTGTCACTATACTTTGTTCTTGTTGCTTTTCCCCTCTTCCTCCATTTTCTTCTTTCTCTTTCCCCCTCTTCCCTATTTTTTTCCATTTCCCCAGTTCCATCCAATTGGTCCGTTTCCACATTTCTTTTGGTTCTTCACATTATTCCTTCCACACATTAGTTTGTTGGCCTCGTCGTTTGTGCGTGTTGTGTTTGATTTGTGTGTGTGCGTGTGCGTGTGCGTGGTTTGTGTGTGTGCGTGTTGTGTGTGTGTCCTGTTTTGTGTGTGTGTTTTGTGTGGTGTACGTGGTTTCTGTGTGTTGTCTGTGTTTTATGTGCATGTCTGTGTGAGTGCATCGTTTGTGTGTGCGTTGTGTGTTGTGTGTGTCTGTGTTTGTGTGTGGTTTTATGTGTTTATGTGTTATGGTTTGGGTGTGTGTGTTTGTGTGTGTGTTTGTGGCGTGTTTTGTGTGTGTTTGTGTGTGTGTCTGTGTGTGCAGTGTTGTGTGTGTGTTGTATGCATGTTTGGTGTGTGTGTGCGTTTGTGTGTTTGTTGATGTGTGTGTGTATGTTTGTGTGTGTGTGTGTGCGTTTTTGTGTGTTCGTTTTAATGTGCGGTTTGTGCTTGAGCGTGTGTGTTTGATTTGTGTGTGTGTTGTGGTGTATTTGTGTGGGTGTTTGTGTGATAATGTTTGTTTGGTTCGTCTTTTGTGTGTGTGTGGTTTTATTTTGTGTGCATGGTTTCGTGTGAGTGCATTTTTGTGTGCTGCGTTTGGCTTTGTGTGAGTGTGCAGTGTCTTGATGTGTATGTTTACAGTGTGAGTCGTGTGTGTGCATTGTGTATGTTGTGATCCCTACATACTTTCTTTCCAACCGGAAACCATCCCTGTTGGAAGTAATTGTTTAAAACTGTACGAACTATCTTTACTATAAAATTTTCGTGTCTTAAACTGAAGATCATCATAAATTGTCATACTTTACCATTAAAACACGAAGAATTTTGTATTTACATTGATTGAATCATGACCGTCATTCATACTATGTTTATCTTTACTTGAAATTTGTGTTAACGCCGTACAACATTTATATCTTAACAGTCCCTTTATTCCACTTTGTTATTTTTTGCGCTTAAACTGCTCTCTTGGATATTTTTTTTTATTTCAATTTTCTCTGTCTGTCACATTACTCCCCTCTGTGTTTAATGATTTAATTTATATGTAATACAAGATTTGTGGTGTAAATATGTGTATTTACTCATGCTTAAGTTGTAATTGTCATAACTTTGTACTTGTAATCACTCCTTTGAAGTTGCAATGTGCAATAAATAAATGAAATGAATAAATGGAGATGAATGAGTTTAAAAAGTGCTACATATCCTTTCTTGCTCCAGTGTCCCTTTGATAAGGTCTAAAATTGAACCCCGTGAAAACACGTACTGTTAAATGATAATTTAGTGCTATAAAAAAAGTGAAAATTTACCAAGCACTCAACGTTGACCTAGATTCACACTACCCATTTCCTCCATAGACATTGCTGTGTCTAGGCTAACTTTATACCTCCATCCAGAGGGAAATTGGTTTTATTCATTTCTTCGCAAGTGGCAGCATAATTTTCCCAAACTTTGTATATTTAGGGTGTTTCTTTGTCCATTTAAACACTACTAATTAGGTCAATATCAAAGTTGGGCATTTTTTTTAATTGAAAGCTCCACAACTGTTTAGCACTATTACTCTTAAATATAATTCTGTAAGTTTTACGCCGCTATAATGGACGTATTTTGCCTGGATTTTCCAAGATATTGGGGCCTCATTTAATGGCCATATAGACACTGCAAGAAATTTCACCACTTATTTCAAGGCTTTCTTAGTGGTATTCATAGCATGAATTT
>JZLH01S0505516.1:78008-89476 GCA_001188425.1 Eucidaris tribuloides
TATGTGCAAATTAGCATGGCCATGGTTCGGCACAATTATTATCAGTACCGTTAACTGGAGCAAATTGTAGAGTTACGTCTGAGAAGTCCTCTGAAACATCGAACGTCTTTTCTTTTCTATGAATCAACTAATAATGTAGGTGATTATTTGTATTTACTTTGCGCTTATACGAAATTGATATAAACACCAACGTATACAAGATAAACTTGATTTCCTTCGTGCCTCTGGTTTAGTAGTGCCTTGGCCCTTGGCTTTCGCCTATCATCCTTCCGTTCCCTTTACTGCTTTATGACAGTTTGGGAGAAGTGGCTGGTCCATCGTTCCTACCAACACTTTGTTTGCGGAAAGATGAAACAGCGGACATCTGAAGGCAGAAATGAATAATATGGATCTGACTGTTGTGTTAACCAGTGGCCGTATCCACCTGCTATCTTATGAAGATGGGAGGAGATTTCTTCTTCGCTGGGTGTGGTTATCTTTGTGAGGCCACTTCAAAGTAACATATTGACATTTTTTGGTTTGTTGGAAGTCTATCAAAACAGTTTCACGGGAAATGTAGAAACTGAAGTACGATGCTATAGGTGAATAAAGCATCCCACCCAAAAACGGTTAGGGAGGCGAACAACATTTTGTGTTCCAGCCCCTTTACCGTGGGTGCGCCTGATCTCTTCACATTGGAGAAGAAAGGAGAAAGAATATTCAATTACTTGATTTCGAATCATTTGTCATGTACTTCACTAGGATATCAGGATAGAAATACCCCTTCAACCATGAGCTATAACGTATGTTGCAATACTTTTGGCATTGGAGGGTATATCCCATTCGTGGAGTTTGTTTGCAGTACCAAGCAGAAACAGATCAAGGAACGTTCACCGTCATGGAGTTAAGAGATATCTTCTATTTGTCTACACAGGCGTGTTATACTTGGATGGCTGCCGGCTGCATCTTCCATTTGGACCGTCACCATTAGTGAAATAGGAATCCCCCCCAAAACACACCCACACACACACACACACACACACACACACACACACACACACACACACACACACACACACACACACACACACACACACACACACACACACACACACACACACACACACACACACACACACACACACACACACACACACACACACACACACACACACACACACACACACACACACACTTTGATTTGGTCTGCTAATATAATACGTAGCACAGTGTACTTCAAGCAGAAGGTCATGGTTCGGCCCAATTGTTGATTCTCCCTATCGCCAGTAGGATATTTGTCAATAGACGGCGTTATTGCCCAATAAATACGTAACTGTATGCTTGCGCAGATTGCACGGTTATTCCACTAGTCTGAAAAACTTTACTAGCTTCCATACACGTAATACAGCCCCCCCCCCCCCGTAAGCATCACAATTTGACTAAATAATGTCAGACTGTCACAAATTTGTTTTATGATTTCATGTTACCTTTACAAGTAGCATCAGAGTTTGTTCTGTGCGTACACCCAAAATTTTAAACGAGTCATTTTTACGGGGCCTTTCAGTTTTCAACCCATGTTAATGTACAACAAGTACGATCCATATTTCGGATAGGGTTGGCAGAAGTAAGAAGTTTTTCAGCGCGTCGAAAAATGATAAATTATGCATAGTTAGTAGTACTTTTGTGTAAAGTTTAATGGTTTTCTAGTGCTTTACACTGGCGTTTAACTATATCATTGCATTACGTCTTATGATTGTTTCAACTTGTCAAAATTATTGCAGGGAACAAATTGATATGTTGGTCTCAATATTTTCATGGGGGAGACTGCCAACAGCCCCAACCCCCAGGATTAACGCCCCTGTTAATATATGGTCTTAAGCTATGGTGGACAAGTACACCTTCTTGTGTTGAATGCTGTATTGGTGATAGGAAGAATTGTATAATTACTTCTGTATTAATGTGGAATATGTGTTTTTTTTTCTTTTTCTATGAAACAAATTATAATGTAACTGTTTGTGTTTACTTTGTGCTTATGAAATCAAGAATAGCATCAGCGGATACAACATAATCTTGATTTCTTAATTCCTTTGATTTTAGTAGTTCTGTAGGAAAATATGTGACACGGTCACACGGTTGGTTTGAATAAACGTTCGATAGATTGTGAATGATTAAATAAATGAATGTAGATTGTAAATGAATTGATGTGTCAAATAATTCCTTATTTTTACTTAATACGTGGACAGTCAGTTTACACAAATGACATGAACAGAACATTCCCTTTTCATTATGTTTATTATAAAAATAGAAGTTGCAATGTGAATTGAAGCAGTAAATATTGCACATGACATTAGAAACAACTTAGTAAATTGAGTAATTGCGTAATTTAGAATGTAGCTACAAACTAAGATAAAGTTTTAAACAATGTATGCTTCTACGTAAGATGGCTGAATAACATGATACACCACAAAATGACTGGCAAGAAAAGTGCCAAGTCGTTCGTGAGTCTCGAAAAAGATGGCGGAGACCAGCGAGTGATGAAAAGCGAAAAAGGGCGCTCGACGGAGAGTCAGGGTCGCGGAGACGAAAGCGGCTCAGACGCGGTGACGAACTCGGAGTCTTTTTGCGGGATGCGAACGCCTCCGCCGAGTCGGGGCTGAAAAAAGCCCGGACGGACGTAAGAAGGGTGGTTGAAGTTGCAGCGCGTGCTCAGACGATTGACGGGCACGTGAAGTCGCCCGATGAGTCGATTGATGGACCCGGCAGAAGTGGGTCGTGCGGCCTCATTGAAGTGAAATTGTCGAGTTCAGTGTTCGTCGTGGAGTTAACAGACCAAACGGACGAGAGAATGGTCGCCGAGTGAGGCAGCAGTGAGTCGTGGCGCGGTGAAAGCGAAAAACCTCTCCGGTTTACGTTGAGGCAAATAAGACGCCGAACAGAGTCGAAGGTAAGAAAGCCTATCTGTGCTGCGAGCGAGACGAAGCTGAGACCTCGGAAGTTTGTCCAACCCGGAATCTTCGGTGCAGAAGATAACAAACCGGCCGGGTATGAAGACATTCTCCGCTATAGCGCGCTGTTGCAGTTGCAGCGAAGAATAGGTGATGAGAAGTGTGTGAACTCGATGGCCGTGATGTAGTAAGCGAAGTTGTGTACTCCGAGCGAGATGGAAACGGCGAGAGTGAAGAAAACATGGCAAGAAAGCTGGTAAACTCAGGCGAGTGGAAAATCGCGGGGAAAAATCCACAGTGTGTATTGACGATGATGATTGGTTAACAAAGATGAATTAATGCGATAACGAGAATTACCGTGATTGGCTTAACGAATAAATCACGTGAATGGTAAATTTATAGTACAAGCACACATGCAAATTAGTTGCGAAATTACGGAACCGGATTGAAACGCGGTTAGAGCTGTACAGTTCAACAAACTATTTGAAGCGAGTGACCAAGTCACGTACAGTACTCCCACCACCAGACCTCGAGGCTGTTTTAATTGAAGCAGCGAGTAGGCGATACAAAATCTGAAAATGTACGAAGTATGAAACATGCTAAGAAAAAGCGAATGTTAAAATATACCACTGCCTCGTTACCAGCGTAAATTCGGGAGTATCACCAATGGTAGGAAAAATTGGACACGTGTCAACACGGTCTGAGTTTGATACAACGTTACATAGATTGTGAAATGATTAAATAACATGAATGTAGATTGTAAATGACATTGATGGTCAAAAATGGTCTTATTTTTACTTAATACATGGACAGTCAGTTTACACAAATGACATGACAGAATCATTTCCCTTTTCATTATGTTTATTAATATAAAAAGAAGTTGCAATGTGATATTGAAGGCAGTAAAATATTGCAGCATTGACATTAGAAAATACAACTTAGTAAATTGAGTAATTTTGCGTAATTTCAGAATGTAGCTACAAACTAAAGATAAAAGTACAATGTATGCTTACGTAAAGGGCTGAATAAATGAACACAAAAATGACTGGCAAGAAAGTGTCCAAGTGTTTCGTGATCTCGAGAAAAGATGAGCGGAGACTAGCCAGTAATGAAAGCGAAACAAGGGCGCTCGATCGAGAAGTAATGGTCGCGGAGACGAACGCTCAGACGCGGTGACGACCTCGGAGTCTTTTGGCGGATGCGGACGCTCCGCCGGTCGGGGCTGAAAACGCCGGACGGAGGTAAGGAAGGTGGTTGAAAGTTTGGCATGCGGTGCTCGATCGATGACGGACGGTGAGTCGCCTCCGATGAGTCGATTGATGGACACGGCAGCAGTGGGTCGTCGCGGTCATGTCGAAGTGAAATTTGTCGGAAGTTCAGTGTTCGTGGCGGTTTAGCAGGCCAAACGGACGAGAGAATGTCCGCCGAGTGAGGCAGCAGTGAGTCGTGCCGGGTAGAAGCGAAAAACTCTCGGTTACGTTGAGGCAATAAGACGCCCGAACAGCTGAATGGAAGAAAGCCTATCTGTGGGCTGCAGCGAGAACGACGCTGAGACCTCGGAAGTTCCAAACCAAACCCCGGAATCTTTCGGTGCAGAAGATAACCAACGGCCCGGGTGAAGGACATGCTCGGCTAATAGCCGCCTGTTTGCAAGTGCACGAAAAGTGATGAAAGTGTTGACATCCGAGCGTGAATGTAGTAGGCGATTTGTGTACTCGAGCGAGTATGGAAACGGCGGAGTGAGAACATGGCCAGAGAAAGTCTGTAAAAAACTCAGTGGCGAGTGGAAAATCGGCGGGGAAAAAATCCCGTGGTAATTGACGATGATGATTGTTAACCCTAGAGATGAATATGCGATAGAAAATTACCGTTGATTCGCTTCAAGAATTAATCACGTGAATGGTAAATTTATACAAGCCTCAACATGCAAATTAATTGCGAAATACGAATCCGGTTGAAACGCGGTAGAGCTGTACAGTTCAACAAACTAATTGAGCGGTGACCTAAGTCACACATGTTCCTTATTGCGTTTAACCTCCCCCCACAACAAACCCGCACCACCCACCCCCCAACACGCACAATCACACTTTATGGTCATGGAGTTCAGCGAGAAGCAAGTCATCTTAGTCACCGACATGTACGGCGTACGTTGTTTGCGGGCCAGATAACCGTCTTTAAAACTCGAGTATCATGAAATAAAATCTCGCGTTAAGAAGTCAAAGGCAAGTCATGTAAGAACACGAAAAGTCAAGCAGGTGACTTACTTAATGACGATCGGGCATTATAAGTTAAAGGCAGGTCAGGGTCCCGCAGAGTTGAAGTCTGAAAATGCGATCCCAGAAACTAATGTCTAATCGTTCTCCCATTATTCTACTTTTACAAAGCACGGTGTCGATTTCAACAGCAACATTTGAAACCAAGCTAAACATGGCAGTGTCAACCAATATGAACACCTATATCGACTCACCGCGCTGCGTTCGTTAATTGAAGCAATGTAAGTACACTATGCTCTAATTATTGGAATACTTAAAAAACATTTTAGAAGTTGGCCATTTTTCCGTGAAGCGGTAGCGTCTGGGATTAATTTTTTCACCCAAGGTGAAATAATTATAATTGTAAGTATTTCAGGAATTTGAGCATTTTTGATAGCGTTTCGACTCGACACTAAAACCTTGTGTTTATAAATGGCGGTGTTGTTGTTGTTGTTGAGTCACGTGGTGGTTACGCGCGTTATTAGACTTGTAACAAACACTATTCCTGATGTTAATTTAGTGATAAAATGACAGTTAGATCAGAAATTTATCAGTTTTCTCGTATTGTTTTTTTCATTGTCTTTTTAATTTAATATTTTTTCATGATTTTTTGTGGATTTTTTAAAATTAAATATATAATTGTTATTGCGGCTCAACGTAACTTTGTTTTTTTTACTTAATCATCTCATTGAAATCCAAAGAATTATTTTTAAATTTTAGCTTCACATACTGCGTTTTTGTGAAATAAACACTTGTCTTGAATTTGGATCGATATAGGAGAAAAGACTTAAGTATTAACAAAATATTCCATAATAATTATGAGCATGAGTGTATTATCATCGCAAACTTTCGGGTTTGAGTTAGATCACGAGTTTGGCGCGCTCTGTCGCCTTTAAACAATCTGGCTTCTCATAAACCAGATGATGTTTTATCGACCTCTGACCGAGGTACAAAATTATAGACTCATTAGTTACGTTTATCGCTCGATATAAACTTTGAATGCTTTCGAACTTTGAAAATCTTTGCTCACGTGACGTGCCGTCAAAGTAATTAATGAGAGGATGTAATTATAGCTACCGCAGAAAACGCATTATTTTGCTGTATTAGATCCGTTACCTCCATCAGTGGAAGTCTGGAAGAAGGGCGCTTTGGCAAATGTTATCGTCGATAAAGGACTTTAGTTGTCTATCACAAGAGCAACAGTAACAAAAGGGAAAGAGGCCAAACCAAGTTACATCGTATCAAATTGTTCGACGGGGAATTTCTTCATAGCAGCTCGGATCTGTTCTAGCAAAATTTCGACATGGTAAACCTACGGTACCAAACGTTACTGTACCGACAGTGCTTCATTACACTTCTGATGATGTCTTTTGTTGTGTCTTTAACAAACGGTAAGTGTGAAGTGTGGTATCGTATTCAGAAATAAGAAAACAAAATGTAACAAAAAATAAATAAATAGAATGTCAGTGAGACCCAACACGTTACCTATTTCAATCGCCAATTTTTCGTGTCGAAAACACTTGTACATGTATCTATCTTTAAACAGAAGATTTTTTTTTCAAACATCACTACGTGGGTTCATAGTGACCGATTTTGCTATAGAACGGTCTTAAAACTAGTTATCCAAATACTAAAAGACCTTGCCACTGCGTAAATGTATCACTTAAAAACCCTTCCGACAGAAAGGTGAACCACTTTTTGTATCAATATTTGGTGCACAAAAATTATTTGTTAGTGTAATCTTGATACCAAGGCAGGTTCTCAACTCAATAACAAATTACCCTTATGTCGCATACTAAATATCTTATTTCTTCTCTCTTACTTCTTCTTCTTCTTCTTCTTCTTCTTTCTTCTTCTTACTTCTCTCTTTCTTCTTCTTCTTCTTCTTCTTCTTTCTTCTTCTTCTTCTGTCTCTTCTTCTTCTCTTTCTTCTCTTCTTCTTCTTCTCTCTTCTTCTTCTTCTTCTTCTTCTTTCTTTCTTCTTCTTCTTCTTCTTTTCTTCCTCCTTCACTTTTCTCATACTTTTTCTGTTTTAGCGACAATTGCGAAATCGATGAAACAAACACGACTGTCTGGCTAGGTATTGTACGATGATTGCTCTTTTTAGTCTTTTCCTGTATGTGTATTATGAGTCATGTCTTAACTCAACACACACAGATGAGAAGCAACGTACTTTTTTCGTTTTATGTGCATAATTTCCAACCAGTCGTATTACGCAGAAAATGTGACGTGAATTGACGCAGGTGAAGAGTCAATAGAAGCTTGCTGTTTGAAATATATAAATGGGATTTCATTGTTTTATTCTGCCTATGAATTATATGTCTAGGCACATGGTTATAAGGCATTGGGCTAACATTTTACCACAGTTAAAATAAAAATCTAAGCTACATGATTCCCCATTGCTCTGGTTCTAACAAATGCACGCCCTGAAAAGAATTGTACTTTCAAGAATGCATTATTTAGTGCCTTTAAAAAAGTGGAAAAATCGTAAGTGCATCGGATTCACGCTGGCCCTATTTTCTCCGCATAGATCTACTGTGTGTTACAACCTTAGGCGCTATTTAAACTCGCCCGAGTTTTAAATTGCTTTATTTCATGCCATAACTTGCATTGGGCCAGGCTGTAACCTTTCCAAACTTTTTTTCGTTAGGGTGCTTTGTTTGCTCCGATTGGTGAACGCAGCTACTATTGTAGTTCATGATTATCAAAATTATGACTTTTTTTTAAATTGGAAGCGTCCACGAGATGTATGAGCCTATCACTTTAAGGGCCTTGAACAACGCAAGTAGTCTCGGATCCGTCAACCGTTGACAATGTCAGATATTGCATAAACGAGAGTTAATAGATAACATCTTGTTGCATACAACCAGGGCTAGTCTAAAAACAGGACGTACACTGCTACAACATTGCATATCACATTACGTAAAACATTGGTAAGATGAAGCATAATAATGTATAGGACTAACCTTACCCTCGGCCTAGCTCCACAAAGTATTGCAACATGCACATATTTACAGCATACATTTTACGTTGGAAAGGGGGTCTTTTCTATGGAATGAGCGTCAAAATTTGACAAGTTCATGAATTGCGCAAAATTGAACAAATTTATTTGAAGAAGATATCAATGAATATTCTTCTCGTTTGCTTCTCCAGAGGCGGAGGAGTATTATCAAATGCAGGTTGCGCCCACGGACAGATGGGCGCTGGAGACATAAACAGTTTTGCCATTTTGTCGCCTCCCTATATACCGTGGCGCGCGTCTGTTAATTAACACTAGCATCGTTATAATTCGGTTTCATATTACCAATGAAACGGTGTTTAATGGGTTTGGAAAGACTACCAGCAAACAAAAAATGTGAATATGTTCCTCTGAAGGGGTCTCAGAAAGAAGACCACACCCCTCGAAGACGATAGTGACCTCCTATCTTCATAAGACAGTGGCAAGGAGCAAACGTCCCATATTTTAAACGAGACCTCCTCAAGTTATATTTTCTTATTCTTTCTCAATTTTAAAGGCAGTTTATTATTGTAAACATCTTGAAATTTACTGTCATGAGACTTCTCAGTACATTGGATATAATGATGCGAAGAGAAAGCCATCATCTTTAATTAGTAGCCTTATCCTCCTTGTCACTGTCTTATGAAGATAGGAGGTCACTTTCGTCTTCGAGGGGCGTGGTCTTCTCTCTGAGACCCCTTCAGAGAAACATAATTGATATTATTTGTTTGCTGGAAGTCTTTCCAAACCAGCAAAACCGTTTCATTGGTAATATGGAACCGAATTACTATGGTAGTGTGAATAACACCCCACCCCTATGGGAAGGCGAAAATGCAAAATGTTATGTTCCAGCCCCTCTGTCATGGGCGCGCCTGCATTTGATAATCTCTCCGCCTTGGAGAAGAAACGAGAAAGAATATTCATTGATGTCTTTTCAAATAATTTGTTATTTTCCAATCATAAACGTATTTAGGACATCATTTTAGAAAGACCCCTTCAACGTAAATGTATGCGTTATAGTGTATGTTGCAATACTTTTGAGTAGGGAAGGTAATTATCTGAAGAAAAAATAACGAGGGAAGGGGTGGCGACCCCCCCCCCCCACCCACCACCACCACCACCACGGTATTTCTGTATCCGATATTGAACACGACTCTATGAGAAGTCCATTCACTCTGATTTGAT
This sequence comes from Eucidaris tribuloides, assembly GCA_001188425.1. Classification (NCBI taxonomy): domain Eukaryota; kingdom Metazoa; phylum Echinodermata; class Echinoidea; order Cidaroida; family Cidaridae; genus Eucidaris; species Eucidaris tribuloides. The sequence continues at coordinate 87,368 of JZLH01S0505516.1, forward strand.
GCGCTTTGTAGAAGGGCTCATTGATAAGCTAGAAAAGGGGGTAGTTTTGGTTATACATGGCGTCCGCTAGGGCGCGGACAAGACACGGAATGCAAAATTAGCAATTCCGCAACCTATCCGCATACTCTTGAAATATTTCGTTTACTGTCTTTATCATTCCTAAACACTTCCCGGGGTTTCCCTACTTTCGATACAGGGCAAAATTTCCGCGTCAAAATGTTGGTCTCGACCAGAATTTGGCCGCGGAAATTACCTTCCTGACACATTCGGCAATTTGTCTGAGTTGTTGTGAGGACATCGTAAGGACATCCCGCTTTTCTGAATCACTTTCGCCTCTTCTGCAAACGGAAGCCTCCGCGGTTAGGGTAGCTTCGCGAATGCAAGCAGAAGAAACCCGGAATGATTCAGGAAAGCGTGGGGCCAATGCGGATCTATATAAGCGAAGCTGCGAGTGTTTTCCCCTTCTGACGCAGACAGAATGCCGAAACAATATATTTTCCTTCCGCAACTCTGTCTAATCTTGTCAGTGCTCTAGAGCACGTCCTCCTTTCGACAAAATCCACACGAATCCTGATAAAATCTATTTTGAGGAAATCGCAATACGTGGTTTAATTGTGACATTCAGTCATGCGTCATAATGTTATAAATTGTTGTTGAAAGAACACATAAATCTTTGCAACATTTATATTCGTTGACAGGTGACGAAGCTGACGCGTTCTACTGCCAAGGCGATTTGTCTCACTGCTCACACTTCGGTCTCGATTACGTCTGCGACGACCCTGATGGTGGATCTATCACGCCCTCTTGCGACAATGGCACGAAAGTGATGTGTGCTGCACCTCCGGTTATTCCTTTGGACGACTCAACACCAGCCTCTACTATCCGCGTTGCTGTATACAACGTCTATGAGGTTCGTTACCTGTACTATCAAAATGGACAGAGGGAGAGGACTTGTCGAGTCACTCCGGAATTATTCCGTCTTCATCCTGATATCGATGTCATCGTCTTCAACGAGGTCTTCATGGGTGGATGCTTCTCCGAGTTCAATTCCTCCATTGATACCAGTCAGCTGACTATTAGGGACATCTTGGATCAATATGGCTTCATTTACTACACGGAAACTGTCGGCATTGGGGAACCTTTCCCGCTGTTAGAAAATGGTGGCGTGTTTGTTGCTTCGAAGTGGCCGATCACTAAAACAATAGGTCGAGTCTTCAGTGACTATGAACGGTATTCATTTATCGCAAAGGGGGTGATCTACACTCGTATTGAGAAAACAGTAGGGAGTGCGAGCAGGACATATCACGTGTTCGGGACTCATCTGCAGCCGATGGATACCAGAAGCGCGGGTGAAGTTCGCGTCGCCCAGGCCCAAACGATTCATGACCTGATGTTGGAACAGGACATTCCTGAGGACGAACCCATCATCTACGCGGGGGACCTCAACACGATTCTCGGCTCCAATAACTCGGTTGACGTTTTCGAGAAGCTCGATGCCTTCTACCCCGAGGACATCGGCGAGTTGAAGTTTACTTATGATGGAGTGACGAACGACATGTTGGTCGGAAACTTACAGCAATGGATCGACTACGTCCTTCACAGTCGAAGTCATCTCCAACCACTCACGGCTACCACACAAGTAGTGCGCCCTCGTGCGGCGGAATCCTTCGCTATCTGCATGAGTGCCATATCAACCATCCCAACTTATCCCAATTCTGATCGTTGTCTGTCCAGTATTAATATCACCGATCTTTCTGATCATTTTGCAGTGCTTGGAACTTTTGAGTACGACCAGCAGGCGATAACAACGTATGAGATGATGACCACAGATAATTCGGGAAGTGTAAACCCTTCTTGCACCCTTACATTGTTCACATTTCTGTTGCTTTTCACTTACTTTCATCATTGGTAAATAGAATGATTGTTTTCAAGAAAGATTTGTTATAGAAATAAGAACTGAAATTACAAACACAATTAAACATTGTGAAGCTTGAATTTAATTTTTTTCAGACTTGGATATTCTGAGCTACATAATAATGCTTAGTTGGTCAAATGAACATCCTAGCAATACAAACGCAAAAGTTTGGACACTAATGCTGCCACTGGCAA
>JZLH01S0505573.1:0-11567 GCA_001188425.1 Eucidaris tribuloides
CGGCGGAAAACACAGAATACAGTCATACTACACCGTCAGCGATGCCCGGGTTCTCCACCATAGTGGCGCGGCGACCTGCCCTCAACATCTCACTCATTATCACGCCCACATGAGGTACCGGAATCAGACTCTCTCTTCATTCGACATCGCGACTACGACAAGACACGTTTTGACATCTAATTCCGCGACATATTGTAACACACCCGTAGAGGGCCTCACTTCTATGTATACACAGCTGTATCTGATTCAGTTATCGTCACATCGGCAAGAACTATGGTTATACAAAAACATAACAGTATGTAATAAATTGTATTCAGCCTCCTTCGCACCTCCGCGACCCACGATGGCAGTCAGTGATGAATTATTGAGCGAAAGGCAAAAAGTAGGGTTGCATGGTATCAGAGATAAAGTTTGGATTCTTAAATTCAGGAGACAAAAATGAAAAATAATTGGATAGTTAGCTTGTTATAAAATCGTGAAGTAGATTTACGGCATGATTTTTTGAATAGAGCTAGTGAAGGAGAATTTTGAACGCTAATGTGGGGAGCTTGTTTAAACAATATATAGGCACCATAGTAAGCAAAACAGCGTTTTTTGTATCTGTAATGTACTTTGGGGATGAAAGGGGACTGTTCAAAGCGTCGCGTATCGCAGTATTGTAATAAAAGACTAGCGTCTTAAGCTCATTAGTTGTTCAGTAGATAGGATGGGGCTTGATCGTTTAAATTTACAGACGAGAACACAATGCTGATGTTTTATCCTTCATCAACTGACTTCCACCGCAAGTCACGCAAGTACCGAGGGACACTGATGCTGTAGCTTATTCGAATATATTTGTTTTGTAAACCGTGTTGCTGCAATTGACCCTGATTTGTTTTGAGAGTAAGCTTCCCCATGACGACAGCAATAATCTAAAATGAGGAAGGATCATGGCATAGTCTCCGAATACAGGCCTATTGCTCTGAGCTGAATTAGTGTATAATACCATGATGTGACCAGTTGGCGCAGTAATCTAAAATAACCCAGATATTTGAAATTATCAACCAAATTGCAGTATATCATTTTGTAAGTATATCATTGAATAAATCAGAAGGGGGTTTAAACAGTTGAGTCAAGAAGACACAAACTGGAAAGTGATGTTGATTATTTCTTTAAAAGCTTAGGAGGAACATAAGGTGATAATAAATCCAAAATATCTTTATTCTTTAGGTAAGATACCAGACTTACTGTGACGTTTTGTTTTTCCTGCGTTTTACGAAAAGAATTAGGTCGATTGCATGACTTAACAGTTATTATGTGATCATAGAAATTTCTAATTTTTGACTGTTTGAATTGTGGTTGCATCGGACCCCACCGGGAAATAAAAATAAAATATAGGGCCTTTACTTCTCTTAGATATTAGCCTTTTTTGGGGCGGGGGGTAATCTATGAAAGTTTTTGAGTGATTATTGCCAAATGCTCCTGTCCAGTGTGAGTATGTTTGTTAGAGCGATGAGGCCCCCTATAGCTATATTCATATCCGTGCAATCAGGGATTTACACAATCCCTATTTGCAAGCGGTGGTATGTTTCCCGAAATGTAATGGTATCACCACTTCCTAAATGAGGCCATTTTTTTCTAGAAATTTAGCATGGCAGTTAAAATATAAGACTAATTTATTTCTTATAGGACTATGCCTGAACTTTTGCGAATCGTTGTTTTTTAATGGCCTACAGTGAGGCACTTCAGGCGATTATCTCTCTAACAAACGTTAGCCTGCTTAATCAATTGTTAATAGTGGCCAAGCAAGGCAACAAATACAGGCTCACATCAGGTTACATTACTTATTTCTTCAAATTGTGAACATCATCGTGCGTGGGCCCTTCTTGCTGCAGCCGGGAACTGTTTCCCTTCTGCCGTCCCCCCCCCCCCCCCCTTCCTTTGCCCACTGCCCCTCCCCCGACACAACAACGGATTTTTTATATCCCACTTTGCGGCTGCGGTGTTGAAATATTCCCAAACAGGTCAGATTCCTAAAATAGTGCGCGCTGTGCCAACACGCCTCCCGCATAATCGATGCGCACTCAGAGATCAAGCAAGTAGCTGCGCTAGCTGTGTTGATTTGCTTGCCGCCGCTGCGTGTACTTGTTGTGTGCAGTTGGATTACTCTGTGTATGGTATAGCATGTGTGTTGCGCAAGCATCCATCTCTCCTGTACGACGTCCCATATCTTAGCCCCACACAGACAGACTTCACTCGTTCAGGCCAATTAAAAAAAATGGGACGGAAATCCAAAAGTTCGGAAAACAGAGAAGGACGATACTACATCTCGCCAAAGAAATGGTTGTGCCTACTGTCTTCTTGGAATGATCACTTTTCAAGGACTTTTCAGCCAACAAGGGCAAAAATAAGCTTGACAAGACGACCGACGACTCTTGTTGCATGCAACTGCAAGCGCTTGTGAATGTTGTGTGTTGTCTTGATTTGATCGAAGTTGACATGTATGAGAAGTGGGGTTGGGTTCGTGATGGGAAGGCGCAGGAAAGGGGGGGGGGGTGATTAAATGTCATTATCTTTATTATTGAAGTCAAAAAGAGAGTGTGTGTTGTCAGTGTATATCTGGTGTGAATTCAATTGATCAGTGATCAGGGTTGATCAGAGCCAGTGCAGCAGATTAACATGGACATGATGGAGAAGACTTGCAGAGCTGAGCCCGCAGGATATGACGATGTATATCCGTTCGTTTCTATTCGGGGATTCTCATTTTAACAATATTGACATCATCAGACGGCCTCCACGCACGTGCGGTCGTTCTGATGATGTCAATATTGTTTTTAACAATGAGAAGGCCCGAATATAATGACGTTAAGATCTATAAAGCGAGGGCGAGGATACTTGTTATTTGATTCTGTGATTGTTCTGTAATTACATAAATGATAAACAAAATTTAATGTTTTATATTGACTCCAAAATAGTTAACACTAACTAAATAGTTAAAAACTATTGTAGGATCTAACTTACCGATAGATAACGTTAGTCTTTTTAATCACCTAATTCAATTGTTTGTAAGACCACCCCTCGACCCCGGGAATGCTGCGTCATTGTCAACGTGTATCGGATTTTCATATACCATTGACGGCACCTGTGTGTCTCGACTATGACGTACCATTTTCTCTACAATGACTGTGCCTAGAGCCACTTCACGTGCCTAGAAACTGACGCACCCCATTTACCATGCTGTGACGGCCAAAATAGCTCCATGACGGTTTACCGCGTCATTATTTGTTGGTAAATGACCCACCATGACGCACCATTCCCGGGGTCTGTTGCGTCTTACAATGATAGGTTATAAAACAGACCATCACCAACTATTGACATTTTTTACTTTGCCACTCATTGACCTTACAGTTGTGATCTGTGTCAATAGAACATAACTGCGATGAACATAATGTTACAGGGCATTTTATGCTTCTTTCAATGTTGTAGACTAGACTAGTATTAATGCTTTTATTCAACTTCAACTTTGGCAGTGTATAGTTTGGTAAATGATGATTGAAACTGAAATGTTCTATAATTGACTTTAGGGAAAAATATTATGTAATAGTAGCCCTCAAAATCACACTCCCTGAAATGCTTCCATTTTGTTATATATATTAGGATGTTTTGCTGTATAAACTGTAATTTAATTTCTGCTTTTAGGATGATTTAAAAAAAAGTGACACCATGTTAATTACTATTTTCGTCTGTGATGTTTCTGATGTTCTGGCTGCTCGATGGGCGCTCGCACTTTGTGTGTAGAAGATTGATAAAACATTTATTGTTTGACACAAACTATACTTGGCGCTGTCAAAGATAGATGTGGCCACAGTGAGCATGCAGCTCATGGAAGGCTGAAATTTGCTTCACGGCTGATCATAGCAGAAACAATGTCTTATGTGATCAAAAATGTTAATCCAAATTACATTCTTTAGTAGGCTGTACAAGAATACTAAGTTAGTTTGAATTTGTTACTTTTGTATCTTTGTAACAATTCCTTATCCATATAGGTTATCGGTCCGATCTGCTTCAAGTTGATCCAGCTGGAATCGAAAGTACCAGTTTTACAGCATCCAGAGTTTTGATAGACTGTTGTGCTGCTCCGCGTTGAGGATGGTAAGAAAGTCCTTAGGACAGGACTAGAGAAGTCAATAAACAAAACTGCAACAACAATTGTCTCTTATTAGGCATGGTAAAATATATTCAAATTATATTGTGTTTTGGATTTCCTTTATGCTAGCTGGCTAAAGGTGAACTTGAGTTTTGGAATTAGTGAAGTGTATGGGAGGGATCTGTACATAAATTTGTAAATTAGAAATGTTGCAATTAGTGTTAGCTAGATGACAGATTTCTGTCAGCTGCTTCTGTTCAGGAGATACTTGATGTAAAGATGAAATTAACATAATATCGCATGATGACATTTGATCATATTTCTTGGTTCTTATGTTGTAATTGGTTGTATAATTCGATTGTTGTGATTCTGCTTCGTTGAAAATATGTAACAAGTATTAGTCACCTTTTTGAGTGATGAATCACAAATCAGTTTATTGTTGTATTAGGATAGCCAAGCAATGCTATTTTAAAAACCAAATGAAGTGAAGGACGGAATGTGTCAAGACAAAGTTTCACTGTAAAGGCTCAATTGAACCACAGAGAACTTATCATTTCTGACAAAATCACTTGTCTAAACTAACCCTGAAATGCAGTAAAATATGAGTGTATTGATGCAATGACCTGGTGACAAGCTGTAACATGACTGGTACTTTATCACAGGAAAAATACAAAGAGGTATGGAGCAATATCACTCCTGAAATAATAAAAGGGCACTGGTAAAAATGCCTGTGTGAATTGCCATAGAGTTCAATGCAGAAGTGTCTGAGTTCGAAATGTACTGAAATGGGAAAAGTAGCCCCCGTGAAGAAAATTTTAATTATTTTCCCTTTATCACACAATCAAATCTGTGTACACTGTACAATCGGCAAATTTCATGCCTCTTTTTATCATGTGCATAAGAGAGAAACTATACCCCTGTGACTGGAGGCCTTTATAAATATGAAATTCAAGTCTACTGACTGCAAATCACATAACCACATGACCACTGTGTCATATCATCCTCATGTACAGTGTAACATTTATGCAATTATTTTATTTTTGTGCTTATTGTTTAATACGATAACATTTGCTCTTTGTTGCTATGGTCTTTAAATTAAATGTGCATTATCTGCTGTAGTTGATAATATCACTGAAAACAATACTTCTTCTTCCCATAGGCTTCAAGTAGCATCCAGAAACATGCCCATCTCCAGCATGATAGTTGGGGTGGATTTGTTTCCCATCAAGCCCATACCCAACGTGGTAACCTTCACAGCTGATATCACAACAACAAAATGTAGAACAGTGAGTATGACGAAAACTAGCTGATTCTTGTCCCAAATCCTACACTCTCACATTTTACAAACAGCGTGTTTCTTTTGAGCCTACCATATTAATCCGGATAAAATTTAACCGGCTAATAGCGCAGAAGGTCTGTTTCTATTGGATTGTGTTTTCCGCAAAGCACAATCGATCCTACCGGGATCGTACGATTACCGGCTAAGAGTCCGTTGACCTGGGTTGCCGCAAGGTTATATGGGATGACCGAGGTCAAATTTATGCTCAATCAAACACACGCGCGCTGCAGCCAGGGGTCATGTATTCCGATCACGTGGTTTTGTTTATTTCCGGTTTCTCACCGGCAAAAGACGGATAATGGCGGAGAAGGTCTGTTTCTATTGACGTCTTAACGGTATCTTTCTCCGCTATTATGCTGCAAAAAACAGGATTAATACCGGCGAAACTTTCTCCGCTAAAAGACGGATAATGGCGGAGAAGGTCTGTTTCTATTGAGATCTTCTCCTCCATTAGTCGGTTCATTCCAGAAAACTAGCTTCAATAGAAACACGCTGATAGTCTTGCTGCCAAGGTCAAACTATTTCCAACATATCTAATTTAAATGTCAGTCTTCACTCTGCCTACAATACAAACATTTGGTGTTAATTTCTAAGGGAGTCAATGTGAAGTGTAAAATGTGTTATTATTTGAAATAACACATTTATTTCCAAGAGTACAATTTAAATATCCATGCTAAGTGCCTACTGCACGATTACATTTTATGGATGTGAATAAATGAATTTGAATTAAAATTCTTAAAATATCTTGTCATCAGGCCGTGCTTGTCATGACAAAAAATCTGTTTTTTAGTTCATTATGTAGTTGTAGGAAGTACAATACTGTTAGCTCTCATGTTACAGGAAAATTCATTAAATTTATGGGTGAATTAATTTTAAAAAGATTGAAATGAATAAACATGCTTGCATTTTTTAGCTTTTGGATTGAAACAGTTTCTTTACTCACCAGGAAAACATTCTGAACCCACTTTGCTCTTACAGATATGACAGTAATAGATTATTGCCTCTTTTTACAGCAACTGCGGAAAGAGTTGAAGACATGGAAAGCAGACTGCATACTTCACGATGGTGCACCTAATGTAGGAGCTAGTTGGGTGCTGGATGCATTTTCACAAGGTTTGACTCTAATTTGTATTAGATGTCTTTCTTTCTTTCTATCTGTGTTTGTTCTAATTATTGCTTTTCCCCTATGTACAAGTAATATATTGACAGATAACAGCATTTGGATATAGTAATCATGCATTTCATAAGAATATTCATTAATTATCAGTGTTTATAATTCTGGACCCTAAAGTGCACAGTGAAAATCTTAATTTTGTGCAGTGGTTCTACACGCCCGATGTATTTGTTTCACGCTTTTATTAGTTCTTCATTAACCAGTAATTGTATCCCCCGAACTGTGTTGGGAGGATACTATGGATTTGGCCTCGTCGCGCCGCCGCAGAGATTTCTTGTGAGCGCTCTACAAGCTGCATTTCTTCTCTGATCATTTTCAACATTTGGTATGAAGTGTATTATGGTAAAGCCGAAGACCGCATATTGTTTTGGTGGTGGGCGCCCTCGCTTGGTCCGTTCTTTGTACACACAAAAGGTACATTTTTTCAGGTTGCCCCTTGTGTGCTGATACCTGGGCCGCATTCTTGACGGATTTTTTTCAAATGTTGGTGTGTAAGATGTATCATAGTTCACTCTAGACACCTATAACTTTTGGTGATTGCCCTGCCCCCAATGTTCCGCCTTTTACAGGGTCAAAGGTCAACCTGATGGGTCTTAATTCATCCGCAAAAATGCTTAATTTGCAATTAACTTTGTTGTACCAAAGGGATTTATGTTTCAAACTTGCTTATAGGTTATGGGTGGTCTATATATGTAGGAGATTTGGACACATTAGTGTTCGGGTGCATGGCGGCCCTCAGGTTCCGATTGGGTCCATGTCACATTACGGTAATATTTTTTCGGCACTTTCTGTCCGATTTTATTATCAAACTTCCTTTGGGAAGGTTATATTGGGGGGGGGGGAGGGGGTGCCATTCTGGTAACCAATAGTTCAGTGACAGCCGCACCTCCATTGCTTCCGCATTTATAGCAGATTTTCTTGTGAGCACTTACTGGCTGCAGATTCTTCTCGGATTCATCTTACAAAATTTTGGTAAAGAGGTGTATGATGTAAGTGAAGAGTCTATTGTTTTTTGGATAGTGGTGGCGGGCCCTCGCTTGGTCCGTCTTTGTACACAAAAAGACGACATTTTTCAAGGGGTCTGCTTGTGTGCCTGAACTGTCGCATTTCTGACGGCGATTATTTTCAAATTTGGTAAGTGTATCATAGTCAACTCTACCACCTACTAAGCTTTTGTGATGCTGTCCAAATTTCCGCCTCTTTACAGGCGTCCAAAGGTCAACCTGATAGGTCTAAATTTGCAAAAATGCTTAATTTTCAATTACTTTGTTGGTACTCAAAGGATTTTATTCAAACTTGCTGTATAGGTGTATAGGTGGTCATTCTACATGTAGGCCACATTAGTGTTCGGCAGTACTGGTGTTCGGTGACAGTGCCCTCAGTGTTCCGACTTAGGTGCCATGTCACATTACTTGTATATGATCTATCGGCCACATTTCTTGTCCAATTTTATTTAAACTTGCTTTGAAGGTTTATGGGGGGGGGTGTCATTTTGCATAACAATAGTTTTCAGTGACAGTGCCCTCATTGTTCAGACTTTTATAGGATGCCATGTCATATTTCTAATTTATCCAAATGGGGGGTGAAGGGACGGGTTCGGGGGATACATGTGCTCGAAGGGTCACACCCCCCGCCGAGTGCCTCTAGTTTTACAGTAAAATTGGCCATCTGAAAAGGCCAATTTTCATCTCAGAAACGGAAATATTATTTTTAGAGAGTATTACTTTTAAAATTCTTGCAAAATTGCATGAATCCCATTTAAATTTCTGGATACCAGCGATAATTTTTTGTCTTTTTTTCTTTTACAGCCCAGTTGACTCTCCACTCTCTCAAGCTTGCATGTGAGTTCCTCAACAAGGGCGGGTGGTTCGTAACCAAGGTGTTCCGTTCCCGTGACTACCAGCCGCTGCTCTGGGTCTTCCATCAGATGTTCCGTAAGGTCCATGTCACCAAGCCCCAGGCCTCCAGGAATGAATCGGCTGAGATATTTGTGGTCTGCCAGAGCTACATAGCACCAGACAAGATAGGTGAGGAAATGATAGCTGAAGGGCAGCAGGATTGGCAATTTCCCAGGAAATACCAGTATTTCCCACCAAGGCAGGAAATACTGGGAAATACTGGGAAATACCTGGGAAATACCTGGGAAATACATGGGCAATACTGGGAAATACTGGGAAATACTGGGAAATACCAGGAAATACTGAGAAATACCTGGGAAATACTGGTAAATATGTGGGCGATACCTAGTAGTGTACTCTTGAAGTTGTACAAGGTCAACTTAAAAGGCCAGTAATGCCCTTCATTTGGGCTCTTCTTACACAAATCCATCTTGAACTGATAAATTTCAAGTGAAAAGACTGTTAAAAACCTCTTTTCAATTTTGATAATTTAATTCAGTGTTACTTCACATGCTGTACAGAACTACACTGTACATTATACAGGTGTTACATGTAGATGTTTTGTGGGGTGCGGCCCTCATCTTGCTGCTACAGGGACAAAATCAATATCTGTCTATGGGGTATGGTGTTTAAGTGTGCTGGACTTATGGAACACTTCAGATATTTGCAGACTGAAATGATTGAAAACAATTTCTAAAATAAAAGCGAGTGATATTAAAATTTCCTACTTTTAGTATTGATTTGACTGCGTAGAAAATTTGTCCAACCAATCAGAATGAGTTCCTAGTTCCCCACCATCAGTTAAGTTAGGTTTTTTTTTATTGTATTTTGTGTTAAGTCACACTTACTGAACAACAATCTCTACATTTTTTAGTTATCTTTCAAGAAATAACTTTTTTATAGTATTTCCCAGTATTTCCCGTTTTTGTCAAAATAACAAGGTGGTATTTACCGGTAAATACCGGTATTTACCACCCGGTATCTACTGGCCAACCCTGAAGGGCAGTAAAATGATTGGAAGAAATGAAAAAATGTCCCAAGAACCAAATATACAGTAACTAGTGTGTTTATCAATGCTACAAGGATTTGTCGTGAATTTGTTTTACTTGAGGAGAAACAAGCCTTCATGTATCAAAATTGAATTAATTTATGACCTGATATAAATATAAAGCAAATAGAAAGCTTCACAACAAATTTGACTGAGAGGAAATGCTTGACCATGAAATTTTCACAGCAGAAACCTTAAACAGTATTACTTGATTGTGGTATCATTTTGTCCTAAAGTGATGGAAACTTGAAATCTTACCATTTCTCCTGAAGTCTTTTGCATGTCCAGTTTATACCATATTGCATCAAGGTGAATGCTACTCGCTAGATATAAAAAAAACACACCCAAAACACACACACAAACGAAACAAAGCATATATTGACATCAAAGAATAATTCATGAAGTACTAGATGTATAAACAGGTTTGGAAATCAAATTATATTTCTGGAGTTTGCCATCAAGTCTGAATGAATGATACTCGTGTGTTATTCATGTTCATTGAAGGCTGTGAAGAAAATTGAGGTCAGCATTTTAATTTTTCATGAATTTCTGAAAAAGTAGAAGCCTTTCAATTTGGCAGTTTCCAGGCATAGCAAAACAGAACAATTCATTTTCACCACATATTAAAACTACAATAGTGTGTAAACTGTCAGAAAAAGATCATCATTATCATCATCAAATCCTTTTGTTCTGCCATTATTACAATTATTAGATGCCAAGTTCTTTGATCCAAGCTTACATCTTCAAGATGTAGCGGAGGACACCAAAACAGAAGTCCACCTCCTCCAAGACCCTTCCAAGGCCAAGAAACCAAGCTGAGGGGTCGAGGAATGGAGACATCCACTCTCTGATCATCCCGTTAAAGATCTCGACTGAACATGGACGTGAGGACCCTGATGTAACTCAACAAGATGTAGTGACGGTATTACGTGAAATTTAAACCCTTGAACAGTAATTGTCATGAATTGTTACCTTTGTCACCATAGATTTTCAACAAACTCTTACAGTTCATATCATGGATTTATTTTGAGCACGATTTGGTAAACAGACATCTTTATCTATGCAGTCTAGTATAAAATTATAGAGCCAATAGTATGTCCGAGAGTTAAGTTAACTCAACTTGTTGAATCATGCGGCCCTTATATAAACTTAATAATGTATATTGTAATTTATTTTAATCAGTGATATGATCGTATCATGCTATAACAATTACATTGTTTAATGGAATAACTTTTGACTTTTGAATTAATTTGAATGGTCTAGTCATTTGCTGACATACAGTCAACATGTGAGAAGTGCTGGAATGGAATGTTTATCTGATTCCAAATGTTAATTCCTGACTCCGAATGGAATGAATAATAGCATTTGGCCCAAAATAATTGAATGAAATTACTATGAGAATGTGAGATTATTATCTCAGATATAAGAACTTCTAAAACTGTACATTATGGTGAAACTAGTTAATATTTGATAATTTGATAAGTCAAGCTGAACACAGACATAGTTCATAATTTCTTATGCTTTCAATGGTTTTTCATTAACAGTTTGATACTGATGACCCGGCCATAGCCTCCCACCACTTGGGTGACCTGAAGTGAGATAATTATTGCCGTGACACAAGCTTTTTGGGAACGAAGAGATCCGGGAATCTTCTCAGTGGACAAGATGAAGTTCAACAGGAGAAGACTGAAGCAGCTGAGTGCTGCAGAGGAACAAGAAGAGGTAAGTTATGGACATTGTATTTGAAATTTTGAACAGTGATAGCCTAAATTGGAGCTTCAAAACAAAAAAGTCAAACTTGTATCTGAGTACATAGTAGTGTTAAATGCGACAAATTAACATCCTAGAATACCAAAAGTTTGGAAGTTATCTTGCCAATGCAAGTATGAATGACATAGAACAATCTAATACTCAGGGTCTGAGTACAAAATAGCCTAGCCATCTAACACAGTACAGTCTGTGGGAGCCCGAAATGGGGAGGG